>JAWQEG010008149.1:0-29961 GCA_033782935.1 Petrolisthes cinctipes | reverse complement strand
GTTTGGGAGTTACTTTCACCTGTCAAATGTGTGTGTGTGTGTGTGTGTGTGTGTGTGAATAAACAGCTAATTATTTTTTGTTTGTTTTGACTCCCTGCGTGGTGAAGGTAGGTAAGTAAGTGTTTATTATATTATAGTAATGAGTCTGTCTATCTACTTTACACGTCTATGCAACTTTCTATATCAATACACACAGACATTCTATATTAACTCAAACATCATATATTAACTCAAACATCACATATTAACACACATACATCACATATTAACACACAGACATCACATATTAACTCAAACATCACATATTAACACACATACATCACATATTAACACACTACATCACATATCAACACACATACATCACATATTAACACACATACATCACATATTAACACACAGACATCACATATTAACACACTACATCACATATTAACACACAGACATCACATATTAACACACTACATCACATATTAACACACAGACATCACATATTAACACACTACATCACATATCAACACACATACATCACATATTAACACACTACATCACATATCAACACACAAACATCACATATTAACACACAGACATCACACTACATACTATATCAATTCAAACATCACATATCAACACACATACATCACATATTAACACACAGACATCACACATTAACACACAGACATCACATATTAACACACTACATCACATATTAACACACTACATCACATATTAACACACATACATCACATATTAACACACAGATATCACACTACATCATATATCAACACACTACATCACATTTTAACACACATACATCACATATCAACTCAAACATCACATATTAACACACTACATCACATATTAACACACAGACATCACACTACATACTATATTCACTCAAACATCACATATTAACTCAAACATCACATATTAACACACATACATCACATATTAACACACATACATCACATATTAACACACATACATCACATATTAACACACAAACATCACATATCAACACACAGACATCACACTACATACTATATCAATTCAAACATCACATATTAACTCAAACATCACATATCTTAACACCGAATTATCACACTTCACTCTACCTCACCACATCACACCACACCCATTCACAAAATATTGTGTCATTTTAATATTCTGTATGAGATATATTTATATATGTGTGTGTGTTTGTGTGTCAGTGGTCTACATTCTGTGTGTGTGTGTGTGTGTGTGTTCTATATTCAACGTGTGTGTGTGTGTGTTAATGTCATAAATTCAGCATGTGTGTGTGTAGAGAGAGAGAGAGAGAGAGAGAGAGAGAGAGAGAGAGAGAGAGAGAGAGAGAGAGAGAGAGTGTGTGTGTACCTATTTTACACACACACACAACACAACACAACACAATACTTACCATGTTGACAATTGATGGTTTGAGGAGAGAGAGAGAGAGAGAGAGAGAGAGAGAGAGAGAGAGAGAGAGAGAGAGAGAGAGAGAGAGAGAGAGAGAGAGAGAGAGAGAGAGAGAGAGAGAGAGAGAGAGAGAGAGAAAGAGTACCTATTTTACACACACACACAACACAACACAACACAACACAATACTTACCATGTTGACAATTGATGGTTTGACGAGGAGAGGAGGAGGGGTAACTTAAAGGGAGACTAGGGTCGCGTCTAACGAAGTGGAGTTAGCGCAGCTCAGTACAACAACAATCTCAAGTCTTGCCCCTTATATACCCTGTGTGACGTCACGGCATTGTGGGCATACAGGGCTTCCCATTGGCTGAGACCCTGTGACGTCATTGGACCGTGGGCACATCGGGTTTGTTCCTATTGGTTAAGATTTTGGTGTTGTTGATGGTGAAGGAGGTAGGTAGGTAGGTAGGGAGGGAGTGTGTGTGTGTGTGTGTGTGTGTGTGTGTGGGAGGGAGAAAAGGAGAGAGAGAGAGAGGGAGAAAGGGGTGGGGGGAAGGGAGTGTGTGGGAGGGAGGTAAGGAGAGAAGATGGAGGGAGGAAAGAGGGGAAAGTAGGAGTAGTGTGGGAGGAAGGAAAGGAGAGGGAAGGTAGTGAGGGGATGGGGGGAAGAAAGAGAGAGAGAGAGAGAGAGAGAGAGAGAGAGAGAGAGAGAGAGGGAGTGTGTGAGGGAGGAAAGAGAGAGAGAGGGGTGTGTGAGGGAGGAAAGAGAAGGGGTTGGGGATTATGAGAGAGAGAGAGAGAGAGAGAGAGAGAGAGAGAGAGAGAGAGAGAGAGAGAGAGAGAGAGTATGATAGATAATATAAGTTTTTCCTATAAGTCAATTAATGCTTGTTGTTGTTGTTGTTGTTGTTGTTGTGTTTGTTGTTGTTGTTGTGTTTGTTGTTGTTGTTGTGTTTGTTGTCGTTGTTGTGTTTGTTGTTGTTGTTGTTGTTGTTGTTGTTGTTGTTGTTGTTGTTGTTGTTGTTGTTGTTGTTGTTGTTGTGTTTGTTGTTGTTGTTGTGTTTGTTGTTGTTGTTGTTGTTGTGTTTGTTGTTGTTGTTGTGTTTGTTGTTGTTGTTGTGTTTGTTGTTGTTGTTGTGTTTGTTGTTGTTGTTGTTGTTGTTTTGTTGTTGTTGTTGTTGTTGTAATCTCTCGACTCACTAACTTGGTATAATTTATAGACTATTAATTTTATTTTGTAGTACAGTAGAGGGACATAGTCATTGGGTCCATTCCACAGTGGTTGGTATTGGTTTGTAAGCACCCAAACGAAGGAAAGAATGTTAGCCGTGTAAATAAATGACTTATGGGTGAATTATTTAATGAATTTGGTGAGTAAACTATACAGTGATTATTATTATTATTATTATTGTTATTATTATTATTATTGTTATTATTATTATTATTATTATTATTATTAAATGACTTATAGGTGAATTATTTAATGAATTTGGTGAGTAAACTATACAGTGATCATCATTATTATTATTATTGTTATTATTATTATTATTAAATTACTTCTGGGTGAATTATTTAATGAATTTGGTGAGTAAACTATACAGTGATCATCATTATTATCTAACTGTTGGATAGATTTTGTGAATGTGGATACTCACCTTTTGGAAAATAATGAAGTCTTATAAGTGTGGTTGGTTGGGAAGCTAACAAACAAATACCACTGTGGAATCAACCCTAAAATAATGAAGCCTTACAAGTGTGGTTGGTGGGAAGCTAACAAACCAATACCACTTTCCTTCCATCGTACAAATAAATCAGTATCATATCAAAATATAATCATACAACAACACCTTACGTCAACTCAACCCCCTCAATTATTATTATTATTATGAGGTGCTGCAAAATCATACACGTGTTGTTCTTTATTACCAAGATATTTACTACGATGGAAGGAAAGTGTTGGTGGATATTATTATTATTATTATTATTATTATTATTATTATTATGAGGTGCTGCAAAATCATACACGTGTTGTTCTTTATTACCAAGATATTTACTACGATGGAAGGAAAGTGTTGGTGGATATTTGATTGTAGCTGTACTGGTGATATCAATTGAAAGGTTAATGAGAGATATATTAAAAAAAAAAAATATTAGGTTAATTAGCTTTTGTTTAGATCTACGTTTGATTAGGTTGAACTTGTGAATACATACTAATTGAAGAGAGAGAGAGAGAGAGAGAGAGAGAGAGAGAGAGAGAGAGAGAGAGAGAGAGAGAGAGAGAATATAACATGTGGAGAGAGAGAGAGAGAGAGAGAGAGAGAGAGAGAGAGAGAGAGAGAGAGAGAGAGAGAGAGAGAGAGAGAGAGGAAGAATAACAGAGAGAGGGAGAATATAACATGTGGAGAGAGAGAGAGAGAGAGAGAGAGAGAGAGAGAGAGAGAGAGAGAGGCCAAAGTCTCTCTATAAGGTTAGCTAAGAAGAGGGTTACAGGGAGGGAAGAGGAGGAGGGAGGGAGTAAGTAAGGTCTAGATTTAATGAGAGAGAGAGAGAGAGAGAGAGAGAGAGAGAGAGAGAGGCATATATACAAACACACACACACACACAGGCACACACACACACACACAGAAGCATATACAGAGAGAGAGAGAGAGAGAGAGAGAGAGAGAGAGAGAGAGAGAGAGAGGGGGGGATTGAGATTGGAGAGTGGGGGGGGGGGGTGTAGTGTAAGGGGTGAATCATACCTAACCTAACTTAACCCCGCCCTCCTTTATACACACACACACTTTCTCTAATCTACAGTCTCTTTACTTCTTTTTTTCTCTCTCTGTGTGTGGGTGTGTGTGTGTATGTGTCTCTTTCTCTCTCTCTGTGTGTGTGTGTCTCTCTCTGTGTGTGTGTGTATGCTTCTGTGTGTGTGTGTGTGTGTATGCTTCTCTCTCTGTGTGTGTGTGTGTGTGTCTCTCTCTCTCTCTCTCTCTCTCTGTGTGTCTGTATGCTTCTCTCTCTCTCTACCCATCTGTTAATCTCTCTGGAGTCTAGAGAGAGAGAGAGTGTGTACCAAATACAACAACACACCTGTAAAGACATACCTAATAAACATCTCTATCTATGTCTCTATGTAGTAACCACCTAGAAACATAGATAGAGATGTTTATTAGGTATGTCTATACAGGTGTGTTGTTGTATTTGGTACACTAAGAGTTAGGCTATTATAAGGTACAGACCAGCAGTGTGACAAGTTTCTCAAACAGTTGATATACCTCACTACACATCCTGCAAACTATGTAAACTTGTCAATGCAAACACTCTTCTTCAACATTATTGTCTGCAATGTATGTACACTTGCAATCCAAAATATGTATCCAGGCTTGCTTCGAATAGCCTGATCGAGTATTAATTTAGCGAGCTCAAGCAAATATGAAACAGGATAAGCGATGTAATTGGTTCACTAAGTAGTATGTCAAATGATTCGAAACTTCAACAAGACCTGGATACAAATATGAAACAGGATAAGCGATGTCATTGGTTCACTAGTATGTCAAATGATTCGAAACTTCAACAAGACTTGGATACAAATATGAAACAGGATAAATAAAATCTCATCTTGTCTATTTTTATGTACAGGGAATTATAATTATCTATTTGTTATGAAGTATTGATAATAATGTGTTTTTTAAGCCAAGGATATATTCAGTTATATTTACCAGACTGTAATTTTGTTTGCCTCTCTATGGGCGTAATAAATTAAATCAAATCAAATCTCTCTCTCTCTCAGTGTATATGTATAATTATGGTGTGTGTGTGTGTGTGTGTGTTGTGTAGGTAGGAAGAGAGAAGAGGGGAGGGGGGAAGGGAGTGTGTAGGTGAGAGTCAGGGAGAGTGTGGGAGGGAGGAAAGGAGAGCAAAAGATGTGTATTGAAGGAGGGAGGTGAGAGGGAAGGTTAGGTTAGCTTACTCTCACCTACACACACACACACACACATACACATATCCAGTCCTCTCCCCCCCCCCCTCCCCTCCCTGACTCACTCTTTAAACTTTAAAGGAGAGAGAGAGAGAGAGAGAGAGAGAGAGAGAGAGAGAGAGAGAGAGAGGAGGGACAGTAAACACCAAGGAAGGAAATAGAAGGAAAGGAGGGACAGGGAGGTGATACAGAGAAGAGACAGTAAACACACAACAACACCTTACGTCAACTCAACCCCCTCAATTATTATTATTATGAGGTGCTGCAAAATCATACACGTGTTGTTCTTTATTACCAAGATATTTACTACGATGGAAGGAAAGTGTTGGTGGATATTTGATTGTGGCTGTACATTGGAGTACCTTGATTCCTCCAAAGTAATGCCAGAAAACAAACAAACAAACAAACAAACAAGACCAGATACACACAAATAATATTGATAGTCTGTTGTTGTTGTTGTCTGTTATTGTGTGTTTGTCATTGTAGTTGTTGTGTTGTTGTTATTGTTTGTTTCTTGTGTTGTTGTTATTGTTGTTGTTGTTGTTTGTTGTTGTTATTCTTTGTTTGTTGCTGTCTGTTATTGTTATTGAAGTTGTTGTGTGTTGTTGTTGTTGTTATTGTTGTTATTGTGTTATTGTTGTTGTGTTATTGTTATTGTTTGTTGTTTATTATTGTTGTTGCTTGGAATAGTTTGAAGGAATCAGTTACTCCATGCAGGTAGAAAGGGCGTGTGTGTGTAAGTGTAGGAAAATAGAGGGCGTGGGCGTGGGTGTGGGCTAGACCGTAGGCGTGGGTGTAGGCGTGGATATAACGTCACCTGCTGCTGCTGCCTGCCTCACCAACCACTACACACCATATTAGGTCTGGGCAGTGAAGGTGTAGTGCCGTCTGTCTGTCCCAATTATTATGTGTGTCTCAGTATGTGTGTGTGTGTGTGTAATGATCTTTTAGGGTACTGTGTATGTGTGTGTGTGTGTGTTTAATCAGGTGGTGTGTGTGTGTATCTTTTAGGGTACTGTATGTGTGTGTGTGTTTTTAATCAGGTGGTGTGTGTGTGTGTGCTGTCCCAACTATTATGTGTGTCTCAATATGTGTGTGTGTGTGTGTAATGATCTTTTATGGTACTGTGTGTGTATGTGTGGGTGTTTAATCAGGTGGTGTATGTGTGTGTGTGTGAGCTGTCCAAACTATGTCTCAGTATGTGTGTGTGTAATGATCTTTTATGGTACTGTGTGTGTATTATGTGTGTGTTTAATCAGGTAGTGTGTGTGTGTGTGCTCAATCAGGTGGTGTGTGTATGTGTGTGTTAAAATATAATAATGAGTTTTTCTTATTACTGTGTGTGTGTGTGTGTGTGTAATGATCTTTTAGGGTACTGTGTGTGTGTGTGTGTTGTTATTGTTGTTGTTGTGGTTTTGGTGTTATGTGTGTGTGTGTATCTTTTAGGGTACTGTGTGTGTGTGTATGTGTGTGTGTTGTTATTGTTGTTGTTATGTATGTGTGTGTATCTTTTAGGGTACTGTGTGTATGTAATGATCTTTTATGGTACTGTGTGTGTATGTGTGTGTGCTTAATCAGGTGGTGTTTGTGTGTATGTGTGTATGCTGTCCAAACTATGTCTCAGTATGTGTGTGTGTGTGTGTGTGTGTGTAATGATCTTTTATGGTACTGTGTGTGTGTGTGTGTAATGATCTTTTATGGTACTGTGTGTGTGTTTAATCAGGTTGTGTGTGTGTGTGTGTGTAATGATCTTTTAGGGTACTGTGTGTGTTTAATCAGGTGGTGATGTGTGTGTGTGTTTAATCAGGTTGTGTGTGTGTGTGTGTGTAATGATCTTTTATGGTACTGTGTGTGTGTGTGTGTGTGTTTAATCAGGTGGTATGTATGTGTGTGTGTGTGTGTGAAGATACATAATGAGTGTTTCATAAGAGGTGTGTGTGTGTGTGTGTGTAGTCGCCTCCCACAGCCTCACCAACCTACACACACACACACACACACACATATCCCCAGGAAATTTAAAGGGAAAAAAAAAAATAAAGTATATACATTCGTGGTGGCCTGTTGTTGTTGTTGTTATTATTGTTGTTACTGTTATTATTGTTGTTGTTGTTATTGTTATTATTTTTGTTGTTATTATTGTTTTTATTACTTTTGTTGTTGTTGTTGTTGTTGTTAATGTTATTATTTTTGTTATTATTATTATTGTTGTTATTTTTGTTATTATTGCTGCTGTTGTTACTATTTTGTTATTGTTGTTACTTTTTGTTATTGTTCTTGTTATATTTGTTACTGCTGTTATTTTTGTTACTTGTAAGGCTTCATTATTTTAGGGTTGATTCCACAGTGGTATTGGTTTGTTAGCTTCCCAACCAACCACACTTGTAAGGCTTCATTATTTTCCAAAAGCTATCCAACAGTTAGATAACGATGATGATCACTGTATAGTTTATTCACCAAATTCATTAAATAATTCACCCATAAGATATTTACATGGCTAATATTAATTCGTTCGCGTGCTTACAAACCACTGTGGAATCAACCTACTGTTTCCAGGTAGGAGATGCCGAAAAATGACAGCAGGAGGATCATGTCTCGGTGGTGAAAAATGTGTAGTTGTGTGAGGGTTGTGGTAATTGTGTGTTGTGTGATGGATGTGGTAATTGTGTGTGTTGTGTGAGGGTTGTGGTAATTATGTGTGTTGTGTGAGGGTTGTGGTAATTATGTGTAGTTGTGTGGGGGTTGTGGTAATTGTGTGTAGTTGTGTGAGGGTTGTGGTAATTGTGTAGTTGTGTGAGGGGGTTGTGGTAATTATGTGTGTTGTGTGAGGGGTGTGGTAATTGTGTGTTGTGTGAGGGTTGTGGTAATTATGTGTGTTGTGTGAGGGGTGTTGTTGTTGTTGTTCTCCCGGGGCAGAATGGCTTCCTGCCCCACAGACCCCTGGTACACTCTGGTTGCAGTGAAAAAACAAATTAAAATAAAGGAGGGGTTGGCCCTATATGTCTGGGCTACCGAAGCACATCCCAGGGAAATGGGACCACAGCTTACTGGACCAGGGAGTCTGTATGTCCCTATATGCCTGGGCTACTGAAGCACATCCCAGGGAAATGGGACCACAGCTTACTGGACCAGGGAGTCTGTATGTCCCTATATGTCTGTGTTACTGAAGCACATCCCAGGGAAATGGGACCACAGCTTACTGGACCAGGGAGTCTGGGGGTCTCATTGTGGAGGTCTTTTATACCACAGCCAGTGTTGTGGGCCCAAGTCCACGTTACCACAAGAGCTACAAGTGGGGCAGCACCTTCCATGAGACCAGCCCTGAAGGGACCATAAGGGAAAGGGAGTTTACACTGCTGCATGCAAAGGGAAATGTACCCCCTGTGTGCTGGCAGTCCACACAGCAGTGGAAAAAAAAAGGGAGCCTCTGGTTGCAGTACACCTCACCTGGGTTTTTAATCCATGTGGGCAGATCTCGTCAAATCCACTAGAAAGTGACCAGATCCTACAACAATCTTTATTCTAGCCCTGTGGAGGATGACTAATATTCACAGAGAATAAAGTCAGCCCCCCTGGGCCCTGAGGGGTGTGGTAATTATGTGTGTTGTGTTGGTAGGTGGGTAGGGAAGATGTGTGGTGGTGGGTAGGGAAGATGTATGGTGGTGGTTAGGGAAGATGTGTGGTGGTGGGTAGGTAGGTTGGTAGGGAAGATGTATGGTGGTGGTTAGGGAAGATGTGTGGTGGTGGGTAGGTAGGTGGGTAGGGAAGATGTATGGTGGTGGGTAGGGAAGATGTGTGGTGGTGGGTAGGTAAGATGTGTGGTGGTGGGTAGGGAAGATTTGGTGGTGGTGGGTAGGTAAGATGTGTAATGGTGGGTAGGTAGGTAGGGAAGATGTGTGGTGCTGGGTAGGGAGGTAGGGAAGATATGTGGTGCTGGGTAGGGAAGATGTGTAGTGGTAGGTTATAATTTATATTTGTATAGTAATGATCATATTGTGTAGAACAGATATGATAGCTATTATTATTATTATTATAGCTATTATAATTATTATTATTTATTTTCCACGTCGTATATCAGTCATTGTTTTTGCATATAGGGTCGTTTCCACAGTTGTATTGGTTTGTTAGCTTCCCAACCAATCACACTTGTAAGGCTTCATTATTTTAGGGTCGATTCCACAGTGGTATTGGTTTGTTAGCTTCCCAACCAACCACACTTGTAAGGCTTCATTATTTTAGGGTTGATTCCACAGTGGTATTGGTTTATTAGCTTCCCAACCAACCACACTTGTAAGGTTTCATTATTTTAGGGTTGATTCCACAGTGGTATTGGTTTGTTAGCTTCCCAACCAACCACACTTGTAAGGCTTCATTATTTTAGGGTTGATTCCACAGTGGTATTGGTTTGTTAGCTTACCAACCAACCACACTTGTAAGGCTTCATTATTTTCCAAAAGGTGAGTATCCACATTCACAAAATCTATCCAACAGTTAGATAATGATGATCACTGTATAGTTTACTCACCAAATTTATTAAATAATTCACCCAGAAGTCATTTACACGGCTAAGACGATTTCGTTTGCGTGCTTACAAACCACTACCAACCAACCACTGTGGAATCGTTCTCGTCGTATATATGTACCGCCAATCAATCCATCGTAAACACCACGGATGATGATGATGTTGATTGATATTCTTCTTCTTGCATTCCATCCAAGCCCAGAGAATCAATCAATCAATCATGAAGTCACTCAAGTAACCAACCAACCACATTATTATTATTTATGAATTATTATATTTATTACTATTTATTTATTTATTATTATTTATTAATTATTATTTATTATTACTTATTTATTATTTATTATTATTATTTATTTATTATTATTATTATTATTATTATTTATATAGTGAGGATAATTATGTTGGGTCGGTCATATTCAAGAACATTGGTCTGTGGTGCATACTAAGGATGGTGTGTGGCACCGGTACGACGGGCCCGTAGACGAAAAAATGAGCCGTCGTACAGTAACATATATATACCACGCCATCGTATACACCATGCATAGATGATATTCTTGCATACGGACTGGGTTTTTTTCTAAGGAGGGAGTCAATCCTTTACTTCAATCTCTTTCTTCCACTATCTCTCCCTTCCTGCTCTTCCACACTCTCTCTCTCTCTCTCTTCCAGTTCTTCCACTCTCTCTCTCTCCCTTCCAGTTCTTCCACTCTCACTCTCTCCTTTCCAGCTCTTCCACTCTCTCTCTCTTCCAGCTCTTCCACTCTCTCTCTCTCTCCCTTCAATTTCTTCCACTCTCACTCTCTCTCCCTTCCAATTCTCCCTCTCTTCCTGCTCTTCCACTCTCTCCCTCCTTCCCTTCCTTCCTTGGTGGTACTTGTTGCTGTCCTTCTCTCCTTCCTTACGTTTTAGTTACACACATACAGTCTTCAAATTCTATATATAATTCCTTTTAATGGGGTGTGGGAATAGGGGGACAGGCTTGGGGGAGATTTAGGGAGGTGTGCAGGGGGTTTGGAGGGTGCGGGAGTAGGGGGACAGGCTTGGGGGAGAGGGGGGGGGGGTTTGGGGGGTGCAGGAATAGGGGGACAGGCTTGGGGTGGGTAGAAAGCCTGTCCCCTATTCCTGCACCAACCCTCAGTCCCCCCCCCCAAAGCCTGTCCCCCTATTCCCGCACCCCCCAAGCCTGTCCCCTACTCCCGCACCCCCCCCCCAAGCCTGTCCCCCTACTCCCGCACCCCCTTTTAATCTCTTCTTTATCTTTCTTTACCAACAACATTACAATCCGTGGGTGCTGATGGTATAGCGGTTAGCACACTCGCCTGGCATGCGAGAGATCCCGGGTTCAATTCCTGGTTCAGTGGAATTGTTGGATAATTTTCCCAGCCCCCAATGTCCCTGTTCACCTAGCAGTAAATAGGTACCTGGCTGTAAGAGCAAGGATAACATGCTACCTTGTAAACTGGGGGAAGATGTGTTGATGTAAACTACCCAGCATACTTCTCAACTACCCAGTACACACTGGTGAGGGCAGATGTGTTGATGTAAACACACTTCTCAACTACCCAGCAACACACTGGTGAGGGCTGGTTCTATCCAGAAATGAAGAATCTGGCATCCTCTACCACACCCTGGCCTGTTCTGTCTGTCTCTCTTACTATCTCTCATTCCTTCTGGGTAGCCGACGAGATCGCCTGATTGGGTGGCACAACAAGGAAGACTATAGACGGTGGGAATGTTGGCCCAGGGATACATGTCTGTGAGCCAGCAGTCCCCTCGTCTGTTGCCTTCGAAGAAACAGATCTCACTATCACCCTGACTCCCATTTGGGGGTCCGAGCATCTGCGCGGCTTCGGTCAACCAGACTCGGGACTGCTCAGCCAGACAGTCTGGGGAACAACAACAACATTACAATCTCACTTTCTCAGTAACGTGTTTTTTTGCGTTTAGGCTAGTCATCGCAGCCTCCTCCTCCTCCTCCTTCTCCTCCTATATTTTGTTGTGTTATACTCTAGGCGTTTTTGAGAACCTTCTTACACGTCCGGAAAACCTTCTCGATTCTGGGACGACTTTTGGGCTCCTCCCTGAGACAGTCGCGGGATATGTTGGCGAGTGTGTGGTTAGAGGCGCGTAGGTATTCCAACACCGACGCCATGACACGGCCCACCTGGTACACTTGGGACTCTGGGGACACGGCCACTGGGTTCACATCGCACAGCTCCGGGGCGTAGATGTAAACAGACCTCCTCTTCTTGGGTTTCATGCAGACTTTATCGCCGAACTTCCGCATCAGTCCCAGATCGATTATGGTGACTTTGGGCCTCTGCGACTGACCGATAAATTCCACCACGATGTTGTCTGCCTTGAGGTCACAGTGGCACAGGCTGGCCTCGGTCAGTCTCCGTATGACCTCCACAATCTGGGTCACCACCGGCAGAACATTGTCCTTGTTGACGGTCTTGTTTTTGAGGAGGATGTGTAGGGGCGTCCCGGCGTAGGTGGTAATGATGGCAGGGTCTGGTAGTAAACACACACCCACCAGTCTCACCACGCCAGCCACACCACGAGCCTACACCATCTAATTCACCTCGTTGAAGAGTATACGCCAGCACTGTTCAATCTTCTGGGCCTTCAGGATCTTGACACACACGGCGGTACCGTCCACACTCTCCAGACGGTAACACTTGCCATATGACCCCTCCCCAAGAAACCCGCCCTCGGTCTTGGCTTTGGTCACCACAGCATTGGGTAGTAGATCCACTTTCCACTTCCTGAGGATCCTGAGGAGGTATTTGTACACGCGTTCTAAAGCCTGGGAGAGGTCCTTGTGGTCATCGTTCATTGTCGCACCACACAGGGGGACGACTGAATACTTTGTGGGTTTATAATGGATATCTGAAAACAAATATAGACAACTTGGAATAATTAATAATAAGTGTGAGGTGGTTGTGGTTGGGGTTAGGGTTGTGGTTGTTGAGGTTGTTGTTGCTGTGGTTGTGATTGTAGTTGTTGTTGTGGTTGTTGTTCTTGTGGTTGGGGTTGTTGAGGTTGTTGTGATTGTGGTTGGGGTTCTTGTTGTGATTGTGGTTGGGTTCTTCTTGTTGTGATTGTAGTTGTTGTTGTGGTTGGGGTTGTTAAGGTTGTTGCTGTTGTGATTGTAGTTGTTGTTGTTGTGGTTGGGGTTTTTGTGGTTCTTGTTGTTGTGATTGTAGTTGTTGTTGCTGTTGGGGTTGTTGAGGTTGTTGCTGCTGTGGTTGTTGTGATTGTGGTTGGGGTTGTTGCTGTTGTGATTGTGGTTGGGGATGTTGAGGTTGTGATTGTTGCTGTGGTTGTAGTAGTTGTTGTGGTTGGGGTTGTTGAGGTTGGAATAGGGGGACAGGCTTGGGGTGGTCAGAAAGCCTGTCCCCCTATTCCCGTACCCCCCCCCCCCAAGCCTGTCACCTATTCCCGCACCCCCTTAATAGAATGGGGTGCTGTGTTGCATCCTGGGCAGGTAGCTGCAATGGCTCCATCTAGTTTCTTTTGATATGTCAGAAGAGCCAGATGATGGCCACTTCTCAGCCTGGCCAGGTGGACTCTGTCCTCACAGGGAAGGGAGGATTCTGATGGGTGGATGTCAGGGGGTCGTGCATAATACTATGGGTACTATGCAAGAACATCCATGGTGTATACGATGGTGTAGTAACAGTACTATGGGTAATATTACCAACTCAAAACTTCCCCCTTAAGGGTAAAATTTTACCCTTAAGTAGGTTATTGTATTGTGACTGTACAGAACACACACACACAGAGATGCAAGAAAATCCTTGGTACAGCCACAATCAAATATCCTCCAACACTTTCCTTCCATCGTAGTAAATATCTTGGTAATAAAGAACAACACGTGTATGATTTTGCAGCACCTCATAATAATAATAATTGAGGGGGTTGAGTTGACGTAAGGTGTTTTTGTATGATTATATTTTGATATGATACCGATTTATTTGTACCATGGAAGGAAAGTGTCGTTGGATATTTGATTGTGGATGTACAGTCGCGGCCAAAATTCCCTTTCTACCCTCTCAGCCCCTAAATGTAGATGTGACAACGTCGCACCTGAGATCTGTCAAACGTAGAGACCTGAGACTACTCTCTGTCCATACCTCTCTCTCTCTCTCTCTCTCATTATTATTAGATCGGATGGAGGGACGGGGTAGATGTTCAAATATATATATGAGAGAGAGAGACTAGGATAATATATTAATTATTAAGGGAATATTTCTTCCTGCATTCCCTACTAACTTTCCTCTTTCTCTCCCTCTCCTACCAAGGATGATAGACTATAAGTCGCTACTTCATTAAACCTCTCTTTTCTTTCTTATTCCATGTCTTTCATCTTTCTTTCTTTCCTCATTCTTGTTCCTATTTCTTTCCCTTTCCTTTCTTCATCTGTTTCAAGCTACCACTCATTTCTACCATCAGAGAGAAATAAAATAGTAGGGTAAGGTAAGGTGGTGAAAAGGAGAGGATGAGGTGTAGAGTGTGTTTCAAGTAATGGCCACTTAGGGAGTTGGCGTAGTGGCTAGTGAAGAAAGTAAACACATCACTCATAATTTTTTATCCTCACATTTTCACTCATCAGTTAATAATAGAAACATGAAAGGAAAAGGGACTTAAGACATACAGTGAGCGAGAGAATATGAGATGGGGAAAAGGGGATGAAAGTGTATGACCAAGAAAGACACGTGTTTTCGTGTGTGTGAGAAAGAGGAAGGGAAGTAGGGAATGAAGGAAGAAATCCCTCCCCCTCTCTCTGGTTGCATTGATTGTTGAAGTGATTAATAGGAGACTGTGGACAGCTACAAGTTCAACATTGGAGTGTGAATATGCACTCCAGTATGCATCATGTTAGCCACACACACTTACTTGTGTTTTCATGTGTGTGCGTGTGTGTGTGAAGCACATGGAGCTATACTACCTCCATGGTGACGTACAGTACAAATCATATGGTGACCACTGCACCTGGACCTGACTAATCTCTCATTACCCTACCGCTTATCGTCGTTTGCATATTTGTTTTTTTTTTGTCATACACTTTCATCTATTATTCCCCATCTCATATTCTCTCACTCACTGCATGACTGTTGTCTCTTTTCTTTGTCGGTGCGACAATACAAGAAAGGGAGGGAAATGTATGGAACATAATACAAAAAATAAGAAAGAAAGATATATGCAATGAAGGGAAAGTGGGAAGGTAACGAGAAATAAGTCCGGTCTTGTGTTTACAGGGCCCTGGGTGTGTGTTCATCTGTATGTCTGGTGTGACGGTAACCACCTACCTCTCTCTCTCTCTCTCTCTCTCTACCTCTCTCTCTCTCTCTCTCTCTACTTCTCTCTCTCTCTCATATAGTTAGTTGGCTAGGTAAAAGAGAGAGGAGAGAGGAATTACGTGTATGAGGAAAATAAAGGAAGGAAAGGCAAGGACAGAAAACAGGTGTAGGAAAGGAGGGGAGGGGGGCTACTCCTTAAGGGGGTGCGGGAATAGGGGGACAGGCTTCGGGGGTGTTTTGGGGGGTGCAGGAGTAGGGGACAGACTTGGGGGGTGCAGGAGTAGGGGGATAGGCTTGGGGTGGGTGGGTTAGGAGGGTGCGGGAATAGGGGACAGGCTTTCTACTCCCCCCAAGCCTGTCCCCCTATTCCTGCACCCCCCCCGAGTCCCCCCCCAAGCCTGTCCCCTACTCCCATACCCCCCTAAACCACCCCCAAGCCTGTCCCCCTATTCCCGCACCCCCCTAAACCCACCCCAAGCCTGTCCCCTTATTCCCGCACCCCCCTAAACCACCCCCAAGCCTGTCCCCCTATTCCCGCACCTCCCTAAACCACCCCCAAGCCTGTCCCCCTATTTCTGCACCCCCCTAAACCCACCCCAAGCCTGTCCCCCTATTCCCGCACCCCCCTAAACCCATCCCAAGCCTGTCCCCCTATTCCCGCACCCCCTCAAACTCTTTTCCTTCTTCCCTTCTGAATGAATGAGAGATAACTGGGATAGGAGAAAGACTGAGATCATTAGAGAGATAGATAAAGAGATGAATAAGAGAGACAAGGAGAGTACACGTAGGAAAGGAAGAAAGGAAGGAAGGGAGGGAAAAGGTAGTGAGAGAGGAGTGAGCTGAGATTATTAGAAAGAGAGATAAAGAGATGAATAAGAGAGACAAGGAGAGTACACGTAGGAAAGGAAGGAAGAAAGGAAGGGAGGGAAAAGGTAGTGAGAGAGGAGTGAGGTTGAGGTTTGACATGAGAGGAGTGAGGTCGAGGTTTGACATGAGAGAGGAGTGAGGTTGAGGTTTGATGTGAGAGAGGAGTGAGGTTGAGGTTTGACGTGAGAGAGGAGTGAGGTCGAGGTTTGACATGAGAGGTGTGAGGTCGAGGTTTGACATGAGAGAGGAGTGAGGTCGAGGTTTGACATGAGTGGAGTGAGGTCGAGGTTTGACATGAGAGAGGAGTGAGGTCGAGGTTTGACAGGTCAACTTTTACACTTATCCACCTACCTACCTAGAGGGTGGAAAAAAGGGAATTATGGCCGCGACTGTACATACCTTTACACACCATCTTCTGTGTGTGTGTGTGTGTGTGTGTGTGTGTGTGGGTTGATGGTAGAGTCATGGTCAAAAGTCCTGCAACTCTTGTGAATAAATGCGAGCCATTTGATTGAATTTTATGAACCAATACAGTTAACTCTCATTTTACACTTGTATATTGGGTGTGTAATGTAATGTGTGTAATGTAACTGTGTACAGAAAACCCTCATTGTATAGTACACTTGTATATTGGGTGTGTAATGTAATGTGTGTAATGTAACTGTGTACAGAAAACCCTCATTGTATAGTACACTTGTATATTGGGTGTGTAATGTAGTGTGTGTAATGAAAGTGTGTACAGAAAACCCTCATTGTACAGTACACTTGTATATTGGGTGTGTAATGTAATGTGTGTAATGAAACTGTGTACAGAAAACCCTCATTGTACAGTACACTTGTATATTGGGTGTGTAATGTAGTGTGTGTAATGAAACTGTACAGAAAACCCTCATTGTACAGTACACTTGTATATTGGGTGTGTAATGTAGTGTGTGTAATGAAACTGTGTACAGAAAACCCTCATTTTACAGTACACTTGTATATTGGGTGTGTAATATAGTGTACAATAAGTGTTTACAGTACATACATACATTCATTACACACACACTATTTCACATACATAATGCCAGTGTAAAATGAGAATTGACTGTATTGCAGAGACCAACAGTTATAGTTTCAGATCATTTTTCGAAGCCATCTCATTGGAGAGTGTTGCAGGACTATTGACCGTGACTGTACAACATTCATTTGGTACAACACTGGTACTTGTGGTTCCCTGCTTTCCCATGTACGACTCCCTCCCCTAATGGTAGTGTTAGGGGAAGGTACCGGTAAGTATTATTCACCTGGTCAGTTCCAAAAAGAGTGGCTTTATGTGTGTCCTTGTTAGTGCTTCAGGAGGTCATTGGTTGGTTGGTTGGTTGGTTGGTTGGTTGGTTGGTTCATGGTTGTCCTGAGGGAAACATATAAAGGTTAATTACCCATTTTACATTTTACATTTATACTCGTCACAAACTTGTTTTCAAATTTTATTTAAGGGGGTGCGGGAGTAGGGGACAGGCTTGGGGGGGGGGGTTTGGGGGGTGCGGGAATAGGGGGACAGGCTTGGGGTGGGTAGAACGCCTGTCCCCCTATTCCTGCAAACCCCAAAAACCCCCCCACCAAGCCTGTCCCCTACTCCCCCCCCCCCCAAGCCTGTCCCCCTATTCCTGCACCCCCTTAATATAATTTCACTTTTTACTCTACCACAGATTGGAAGAGTATGTAAAGGAGAGAAACATGAGGGACAGAGGAGGAATGGACCAAGTAAGGAGGGAGTGTTGGAACAGGGAAAACTGGAGACACTTCTGCCGTGGCCACCCCCTTGGAAGGAGTCAGGAGTCAGAGCTATAGATAGATATATAGATTAATTTTTTATTGAAAAAAAATGAGAATCTGTTCTGGTTTATCTCTGAATTTTTGAAATAAAAAATAAAGTTGTTTTTTATTAATGTGAAACCTGGATGCAATAATAATAAAGATTATAAAAATGCTTGAGTATTTTGGAGATGATTACACAAGAAATATATATAAAATAATGGAAATATACAATGAATATATTAAAAAAATAAAAATAAAATTTATAGAATAATAATAATAATACGCTAATAATTATATAGACAAGAATAATAATGTAGACTAATTAACAAGACCAATAATCAATACTATAACTAATTAATCAACAATATTAATGACTTGGTCTGTATGGTAAATGTATAATGGAGGCCTGGGAAGTGTGTGTATGAGTATATGTGTGTGTGTGTAATTTTAGCCTATGCACACATGTTAAAACACAAGTGACACACACACACACACACACACACACATACATGAACCAACAAACACACACAGGCAACAACAGGCCACCATTATTATTATTATTATTATTATTATTATTATTATATATTTGTTTGGTGCTGTAATTTCCTGGCATACTTTGGAAGAATCAAGACACTCCAATGTACATCCACAATCAAATATCCACCAACACTTTCCTTCCATGGTACAAATAAATCAGTATCAAAATATAATCATACAACAACACCTTACGTCAACTCAAACAACCCCCTCAATTATTATTATTATGAGGTGGTGCAAAATCATACACGTGTTGTTCTTTATTACCAAGATATTTACTACGATGGAAGGAAAGTGTTGGTGGATATTATTATTATTATTATTATTATTATTATTATTATGAGGTGCTGCAAAATCATACACGTGTTGTTCTTTATTACCAAGATATTTACTACGATGGAAGGAAAGTGTCGGTGGATATTATTATTATTATTATGAGGTGGTGCAAAATCATACACGTGTTTATCTTTATTACCAAGATATTTACTACGATGGAAGGAAAGTGTTGGTGGATATTATTATTATTATTATTATTATGAGGTGGTGCAAAATCATACACGTGTTGTTCTTTATTACCAAGATATTTACTACGATGGAAGGAAAGTGTTGGTGGATATTATTATTATTATTATCATTATGAGGTGCTGCAAAATCATACACGTGTTGTTCTTTATTACCAAGATATTTACTACGATGGAAGGAAAGTGTTGGTGGATATTATTATTATTATTATCATTATGAGGTGGTGCAAAATCATACACGTGTTGTTCTTTATTACCAAGATATTTACTACGATGGAAGGAAAGTGTTGGTGGATATTATTATTATTATTATGAGGTGCTGCAAAATCATACACGTGTTGTTCTTTATTACCAAGATTATTATCATTATTATTATGAGGTGCTGCAAAATCATACACGTGTTTATCTTTAATACCAAGATATTTACTACGATGGAAGGAAAAATGTTGGTGGATATTTGATTGTGGCTGTATATACCACAAGGACATTATATTAATATCCCCTTAAGGACCCTGTGATTGTGTATGAAAATTGGAGGCTTCTGATTCCACCTGACCATGCCACGAAACAAACAAGCTCCTTCCATATAGGTGTGTGTTTGTGTGTGTGTTTCGTGGCAATATTTGAAGGACTCTTTTATCACCAATTTTCTGACTACATCACACACAGGGTCACTTGATGGACCCTGTGTGTGATGTAGTCAGAAAATTGGAGATAAATGAGTCCTTCAAATATTGCCACGAAACACACACACACACACACCTATATGGAAGGAGCTTGTTTGTTTCGTGGCATGGTCAGGTGGAATCAGAAGCCTCCAAACACACACACACACACATATAGAAGGAGTTTGTTTGTTTCGTGGCATTGTCAGGAGGAATCAGAAGCCTCCAAACACACACACACACACATATAGAAGGAGTTTGTTTGTTTCATGGCATGGTCAGGAGGAATCAGAAGCCTGCAAACACACACACAATCACAGGGTCCTTAAGGTTGTAATTCACTTTTGTTACATTGGAGTGCCTTGATTCCTCCAAAGTATATAATTATGTCAGGAAACAGGACCAGATGAACAAAACTAATGGTGTTATCCTGTTGTTGCCTGGAATAGTTTGGAGGAATCATTTGCTCCAGATTTACCACCCAAAACAATGTGCTATATTTCCCATTAAGGGGGTGCGGGAGTAGGGGACAGGCTTGGGGGGGACTGGGGGGGGTGCGGGAGTAGGGGAAAGGCTTGGGGGGGACTGGGGGGTGCGGGAGTAGGGGAAAGGCTTGGGGGGGGGGGGGGGTTTGGGGGGTGCGGGAATAGGGGGACAGGCTTGGGGTGGGTAGAAAGCCTGTCCCCTATTCCCGCACCTCCCAAAACCCCCCAAAGCCTGTCTCCTACTCCTGCACCCCCCTAAATCCCCCCCAAGCCTGTCCCCCTACTCTCGCAACCCCTCCAAGCCTGTCCCCCTACTCCTGCACCCCCCAAAAAAACTCTGCACCTCCCTAAACGACCCCCAAGCCTGTCCCCCTATTCTCGCAACCCCTCCAAGCCTGTCCCCCTACTCCTGCACCCCCCAAAAAAAACCCCGCACCTCCCTAAACCCCCCCCCCAAGCCTGTCCCCCTATTCCCGCACCCCCTCCAAGCCTGTCCCCCTACTCCTGCACCTCCCCCCAAAAAAACCCGCACCTCCCTAACCCCCCCCCAAGCCTGTCCCCCTATTCCCGCACCCTCTTAACACAGACCATATTAATACTGTACCGGGATATACATAGTTTAATTCTCTCCCTCTTCAACATTTTCTGCCTCTCTCTGTTTCGTGGCATTATTGTTGTTGTTGATCATGTTGTGTTGTTGGTTGTGTAGAGTTGAAAGTATTCTCCAATCACACGTCATGCAAGAAGTTCCTGAAAGTAAAAATATACCAATTAATAATATCATAAACACGTCATGTAAGAAGTTCCCTGAAAGTAAAAATATACCAATTAATAATATCATAAACACGTCATGTAAGATGTTTCCTGAAAGTAAAAATATACCAATTAATAATATCTTAAACACGTCATGTAAGAAGTTTCCTGAAAGTAAAAATATACCAATTAATAATATCTTAAAAGGGGAAGAAGTACAGTGTTGGTAAATCTGGAGCAACTGATTCCTCCAAACTATTCCAACAACAGAACAAACACCATTATTTTTGTTCATCTGGTCCTGTTTCCTGGCATATATACTTTGGAGGAATCATGGCACTCCAATGTACCAAAAGTGAATTACCACCTTAACACAGGGTCAGTAAATCAATTAATATGTGTGTATGGTAATGAATAACACAAGCCTTGGAAAACACACACACACACATACACACTATCCATTTAACACAGGGTCAGTAAATCACTTAGTGTGTATGGTAATGAATAACACATGAATAAGTGGGTAATGAAGGTAGAACATAGTCTTAGAATGGTCTAAATAAGTGGGTAATGAAGGTAGAAAAACCGTACCAAATAACGGTAGAAAAAAAATAAAAATAAAATTTATAGAATAATAATAATACTCTAATAATTATATGAGTACTTATATGAAGAGTATATACCATGCACGACAAATTATTCCAAATATTCCAGAGGTATATAATGATTAATACTGTAGAAGCAATATATAGAAGTGGTACTCCAACCCTAGCTAACCTACATGACAATAATTTGTATAATTCTTTATCATGGGCAGCCTCAAGTAACCACACTCATCAATTGATTGTAGGAGATTTTAATTAATCATCCAGTCATAACAAGGAACCCTTCACCAATCCTGTCTTCAAATACCTGCCCAAACAGTTCACACACCAGGTTCGTGGAATGCATTAGGGATATGTATTTATATCAGCACATTACTCAACCAACGAGGTACAGAGATGGACAGACACCTACACAAGACAATCTAGTATTTACTAATGAACCAGAGATGATTGAACACCTAGAGGCTCTGGATCCTTTAGCTTCCAGTGACCATGTGGGAATACATTTCCGAATTATTTTCACCTCAGATGCATCTGCAATATCGAAAACCACTTATAACTACAATAAGGGGAACTATGCATCCATGAAGGAGGCTCTAAACATCGACTGGGAGGAAACATTGAGAGGATGAATGGTCCAAAAAATGGCAGACTACATTGACCAAGCCATTTTACAAGCAGTAGCCAGATGGGTCCCCACCAAGATAAACTTTCCCAACAAGCCAGGGAATAAACCACTTTGGATGAACCGAACAGCACTGACCAAGGTTAGGAAGAAGCACCATGCATGGATAAGGTACCTGAATACCAAAGATGGGCAGGACTATGAAAAATACATTGAAGCTCGCAACATTGCAACACACACATTACGGAAGGTTCGGAAAGAATTCTAGAGTAAATTGGCTGCAGAAGCGCGCATAAACAATAAAGTCTTCTGGAACTATGTAAACAGCCGTCGTAAAATAACAGCCACCCAAGCTGATTTGCGAGATGAAGATGGAGTTCTTATGAGAGAGGACAAAGATAAGGCAGAAGTGTTGAATAGACAATATACAAGGGTATTTACAAGAGAGAATATGACGGCTTTCCCAATTTTTACGAATAAGGACCTACAATCAGACTTACACATAACCATCACCAAGGAGAGAGTGCAGAAGATACTTGCAAAACTGAAAATAGATAAATCACCAGGACCAGATCAGATCCACCCTCGTGTACTGAATGAAGTGGCAGAGATTCTGGCAACACCACTTTCAATCTTGTATGAAGCCAGCCTACAGAGAGGTGAGGTGCCAAAGCAGTGGAAGATTGCCACAGTGACACCAATATACAAAAAAGGAGAAAAATCAAACCCTGCTAATTATAGACCAGTGTCGCTCACCTCAGTTATTTGTAAAACTATGGAGCGTATTCTCGCAGAAGACATTATGAACCACCTCAGAGCAAACAACCTCCTCTGTAACCAACAGCATGGATTCACCTCTGGAAGATCTACTACAACCAATCTTTTAGAGGCTATGGAGATTTGGACCGAAGCGCCAAGTCACAATCTGCTGGTGGATATAATATTCATGGACTATGAAAAGGCATTTGATACTGTCCCGCACGAGTGTCTGCTTGCACAGCTGACCACTCTTGGTATCAGAGGTGGCACACTGTCCTGGATTAGAAGTTTTGTGACAGGTAGAGAACGGCGTGTGACTGTCAACGGCTCATTATCGGAATGGAGCAATGTCAGCAGCGGTGTCCCTCAGGGCTCTGTGTTGGGACCCTTACTCTTCACCATGTTCGTGTCAGATGTGCCAAACCTTCTGGACAACTACATATCTATGTTTGCTGATGATACCAAGATCTATCAAGTTCTGGAGTAGCTTGACCCTCAGCAGTTTCTACAAGGCGACTTAGATAAACTCCAGACGTGGGCATACTAGATGCAGATGCTTTTTCACCCGGAAAAATGCAAAGTAATGCATCTAGGGTCCAATAACCCCCGGATGAACTACACAATGTCATCAAACAACAATACACGGGTACCCTTGGTAGTGGCCAAAGAGGAAAAGGATTTGGGAGTTATTATAGACAATAAGTTGAAATTCTCCCAACACATACAAGCACAGACCAACATGGCCAATAGGGTTCTGGCAGCTCTCAAACATACTATTCTAGCGTTGGACAAAACAGCCTTCCTTAACTTATACAAAAGCCTAATTAGGCCACATTTGGAGTATGCTTCTGTGATCTGGAACCCAGCGCTGAAGAGGGACAAAGACACTCTGGAGCAGGTCCAACGGAGAGCAACGCGATTGGTGCAGGGACTGTCCCACCTCTCCTACTCTGGTCGACTAGCAAGCCTCCAACTTCCGACTCTACAATTTCGCAGACTACGAGCAGACGTCATACAAACCTTCAAGATCCTCAAAAACATCGATAACATCAACTACAGTCGAGAATGTCCAGAATGCGGAAAGGCAATGTTCCAACCAGTGACAAGTACTACCACCAGAGGACATAACTTAAAATTACAAATCCAACACCAACCTGGACCCAGAAAATACTGTTTTCCTGCTACAGTTTCAGAATATTGGAATAGATTATCTCAACATACCGTGAATGCTACCTCACTAGAAACATTCAAGATGCGACTAGCCAAAGAATGGGAAAACAGGCCAGATCTGCACCAGCATAGATTTTCATACTGAGTCCGCAAGCTAAGGACTGACACATAATAACGGTAAATATTGAATGAATTACCGTTATTGCGTACGGTTTTTCTACCTTCATTACCCACTTATTTAGACCATTCTAAGACTATTTTCTTCTATGGCATTTTCTCTGCAAATGCCCCATTTCCAAGATAGGGCATATTCAAATGGGGCATTTTGAAATTAGCCTGACCTTACCTGACCTGACCTAACCTAACCTAGACCGTATCAGACTACCGGGACCTAACCTGGGCAGACTACCGGGACCTAACCTGGGCAAACTACCGGGAAATAACCGTGGTAAAGTACAGAAAATTACCGAGGCAAAGTACTGGGACCTAGCTGGATCTGGCAACACTGCTATAAAACGGTAATTCTTTCAATAAATACCATAGATTTTCATACCGAGTCCGCAAGCTAAGGGCGGCCACATAATAACTAGGACTGTCAAGAACTAAACAAGTCTTATTACCCACAAGGGTATCGAATGACCTCTACTAAAGGTAAATAAATCTTTCAATATTTACAAAATGTTTTAAGTTCTTATAATTATTCACAGTCACACATTAAGGGGGTGCGGGAATAGGGGGACAGGCTTGGGGGGGGGTTTAGGGGGGTGCGGGAGTATGGGACAGCTTGGGGGGGTTAAGGAGGGTGTGGGAGTAGGGGACAGGCTTGGGGGGTTAGGGGGGTTAAGGGGGGTGCAGGAGTAGGGGGACAGGCTTGGGGTGGGTTTTGGGCGGTGCGGGGAGTAGGGGGACAGGCTTAGGGGGGCTTAGGGGGGTGCGGGAGTAGGGGGACAGGCTTAGGGGTTTTAGGGGGACAGGCTTGGGGTGGGGTTTAGGGGGGTGCAGGAGTAGGGGGACAGGCTTCGAGGGGGGGGGGGTTTAGGGGTGTTGCGGGAGTAGGGGACAGGCTTGGGGGTGCGGGAGTAGGGGGACAGGCTTGGGAGTAGGGGGACAGGCTTGGGGGGGGGGGGATGAGGGGTGCGGGAATACTAGGGGACAGGCTTTCTACCCAACCCAAGACTGTCCCCGCACCCCCCACCCACCCCCAAGCCTGCCCCCCCTACTCCCGCACCCCCTTAATTAAAGAGGCTTATGGCTGCTTACTAATAAATAACGGTAAATATTGAATGAATTACCGTTATTGCGTACGTTTTTTCTACCTTCATTACCCACTTATTTAGACCATTCTAAGACTATTTTCTTCTATGGCATTTTCTCCGCAAATGCCCCATTTCCAAGATAGGGCATATTCAAATGGGGCATATTGAAATTAGCCTGACCTGACCTGACCTGACCTAACCTAACCTAGACCGCATCAGACTACCGGAACCTAACCTGGGCAAACTACCGGAACCTAACCTGGGCAAACTACCGGGAAATAACCGGTGTAAACTATCATAAAGTGACTGGGGCAAATTCCCAGGACCTAGCCAGATGTGGTAACACTGCGCGATCCTAGCCAAAAACCCAGTTATTCCGTAATAATACCACAGGCTTGGGGGGGGTTTAGGGGGGTGCGGGAGTAGGGGACAGGCTTGGGGTGGTTTTGGGGAGTGCGGGAGTAGGGGAACAGGCTTGGGGGTGCGGGAGTAGGGGGACAGGTATGGGGGTGGGGGGGGGGGGTGAGGGTTGCGGGAATAGGGGAACAGGCTTTCTACCCAACCCAAGACTGTCCCCGCACCCCCCAAGCATGTCCCCCCCTACTCCCGCACCCCTTTAATTAAACAGGTTGTTGGCTGCTTACTAATAAATCACTTTCCATCTCACATATTGACGTAATTTGTTCTGTAATTGAATATAAATAATGAGGCTTCACTAAATCACTATTGGCTTTGTTTACTTTTTGTGTGCAGTGTTGCCAGGTGTTCAGTGTTGCCAGGTGTGCAGTGTTGCCAGGTCTGCTTGTCGACGAAATATCCCCTAATTAGCTACCTACACCTTTATTAGGATTTCCCTTTTTTGTCTCAATAATTCCCTGTTTATTTCTTTTTCTCTTGTTGAATATTGATGGTCTTTCTTTTTGGTATTTCGTCCGGTAGATAATTATTTCCCTGTTTACTCTTGAACACTCTTTTTTTTATATAATTTCCCCGTGTCGACTACAAAACTCTTTAATAAAACAGGTAAATTTCCCTGCACCTGGCAATACTGGTGGAAACAGTGTTGCCACATTCAGCAGGTCTGCCATATTATTAATTTATTAGTTGTCATATGAACCAACCAAATCTATCCTTACAAATTCCCTCTGTTACCAAGAGTGGGAAGTGCAGACATTGATATAATTATAATGTGTACAATACATGAACAGTTATATCAATAATACATTATTCTATTATACCTCAGAGTAAATTAAATCATTATCGAGAATTTCAGAAGCTAACCATGGGTGTAATTTGTATTCCCAAATGTAATTTACATATTATTATCTGATGAATTAAAAATGCAGAGGAATCATTATTATAACCTCACAAGATTCTACGTCGAGAGACAAAATATCTAATATGTAACATGAGCGTGGATTGGCAGTTTTTGGCAACCGAGGAGTTATATAAATATAAAATCCTAAGTTTGTACCAATGTCACAGTGTGCCTTGTAATGGTGACAGCCACTTCAGTATGCCTTGTAATGGTGAGCACTATACGGCCACTTAGTTAACCATAAACACTCCTCAAGTCTCTGGCTCTCTCCATACCAGCCACCAAAGTTGGTTAGTTGTCTCATTTTGTTTTCTTACGTTTTGCTGTGACATGATAAACATTACAAATTACGAGTGGTTGTTGAAGTTAAAATAGTGTGTGTGTTTTGTGTGATTTACAGTATATAGTGCAGGAATATGAAAACTTGTGTGCATAAGTACGTATATAAATGACCTGGCCAAGAAGAAGATTTTGGGCCTTATGCCTATTAACTCATATATATATATATTTATAACTGTTCCGACACTCGACAAAGGCATCATCAAGCCCGTTACCATCAAGGTAAAATAAAGACGATAAGGTAGGTTCAGCACCCCCCCTTCGCGCACCTCCCCCGTGATGTCATCGAAAATCCACAGGTGGAGAGAGAGATAGAGAGAGAGAGAGAGAGAGGTGGAAGAAAATGTAATCTTTAAAGAAAACCATCTGGATGTATGGTAAACTGTACAATTACATCATGATGTTTTCAGATAATACTGGCATTACTCCTCAAGTGTGACTTTTACATGTAGAGCTTTATCTCCACCAAACTAAGTTATGTTTTAGCCGGAGTTCTTTAGTCTGTTTATTTGCAAAATACCTCTAAGAATTATGACCAGAATTGAATGAAAATTTCAGGAATGTTGCAATTAAACAGATAATTTTTTTTTTTTTTTTTTTAGTACTCAAGATTTCTATATGGATCAGGATTTATCAAAGGAAGTTTTTTTTCATTGGGAGATAGGATCATCTTCATATGTGTACTTATGTAAGAATATATGTTGGGTGGAAATCACAGTATATGTGAATACAAATATTTGCCAGAATACTGTGGTATCTAAGTGGTGTTCTAGCTACATACTACTTATATCAGTGTTATTCCTTACCCAGCTCACATGTACATTTTTATCACATTTAACTCTAACGGCATTGCACTCACGTACAATACAAACTGTTGGCATTTCATAAACAGCTACCCCTTAAATTAGAACCTGCTCTCGAGATTTACACTGACGTCATCAACCACCTGCGTGTTCTGGCTCTCCCTCACCCCCCCGCGAACCTACCTTCTCGTCTTTATTTTACCTTGATAAACATTACAAATTACGAGTGGTTGTTGAAGTTAAAATAGTGTGTGTGTTTTGTGTGATTTACAGTATATAGCCTAGTGCAGGAATATGAAAACTTGTGTGCATAAGTACGTAAATGACCTGGCCAAGAAGAAGATTTTGGGGCCCTATGCCTATTAACTCATATATATATATATTTATAACTTCCGACACTCGACATAGGCATCATCAAGCCCGTTACCATGGCCAAGGTCAACTGCTATTCACGGAAATGATAAGGGATGGAGAAGAATGGTATGAGAAGATGTAAGGAAGGGAAGATGTAGGGAAGAGAAGATGTAGGGAAGAGAAGATGTAGGGAAGGGAAGATGTAGGGAAGAGCTAGGCATATATTCAAGGGAACTAATATTTTTTTGATGAAGAATCAGAGGGGATGGTTAGGATAGGTTAGATAAGTAAGGTTACGTTACGTTAGAGTGAAAAAAAGGAACGAATGGAAAAGAATGATATCTGTGTTTCCTGCATACTTGGAGGAATCAAGGCACTCCAATATACCAGAAGTGTGTTATTATCCCCTTAAATATCATGTTTTCTCAAAATAATTATGTTCAAAGTAGTTTCAACTTACGATATTATTTTACATTGTATCCATTTTCGCAGTTGCAACCAGACTTCCCTGCCAACTTTGAAGATAATTAATTAATGATATAGGACGAGATAGAATGGAACCTTCGTCGAGTAAAGAAGAGAAGTTGCTTAGGTCGTAATGAAGCATTCAAGTTTTTGGCAAAGATTGGTGTGTTGGAGGGAGAGGAATTAGTCACCAAGATCCCCTTACATTCCTGAACGATGTCATCTCTGGCTTCATGACACACATCCCATTTCAGGTGAGTGAGATGATACTACTAAATATTATGAAGACTAGCAAGACTGACATAATTAGGACAGGCTTGGGGTGGTAGAAAGCCTGTCCCCTATTCCCAAGACTGACTAGCAAGGCCACTGATTCCTTAAGGGGTGCTGGAATAGGGACAGGCTTGGAAGGGGGGGGGGACTGGGGTGGGGGTGCGGGAATAGGGGGACAGGCTTGGAAGGGGGGGGTTAGGGGGGTGCAGGAATAGGGACAGGTTTTCTACTCACCCCAAGCCTGTCCCCCTATTCCCGCACCTCCCAAAACCCCCCTAAGCCTGTCCCCTTATTCCCGGGAGTAGGGGACAGGCTTGGGGGGGGGGGGGACTGCTAGGGGGGGGGGGGTTGCGGGAATAGGGGACAGGCTTGGGTGAGTAGAAAGCCTGCTGTCCCCTATTCCCGCTAACTCCCCCCCTCCCCCAAGCTTGTCTCCTACTCCCGCACCCCCCAAACCCCCCTGCATCCCCCCCCTAACCCCCCCCCCAAGCCTGTCCCCCTATTCCCCCCTTAATAAAATATGACAAAATAAGGTTACTGATTCCACCAAATATTACAGAAAAGTGTGTTACTATTCCTTAAAATATTACAAAAGTGAGTTACTAATTCCTTAAAATATTACAAAAGATGATTACTAATTCCTTACAATATTACAAAAGTGAGTTACTAATTCCTTAAATATGACAAAAGTGAGTTACTAATTCCTTAAAATAGTACAAAAAGATGGTTACTAATTCCTCTAATTATGACAAATAAGGTTACAGATTCCACCAAATATGACCTAAACACAGCCAGAATTATTAGTTATATTTCTTTCTTAATACTATATGTGGTTGTTTGTTCATCAGAGTGTGAGTATGATAGCAGTACACGAGTCAGAGAGGTGTGTACCCAGTCTACAGGAGGTGGTCAGGTTGTGTGTTAGTCTGGAGGGAGGAGCTTGTTTCGTTCTCAACACCTTCATGTGCATCTTGTTACGAGTGGTTGGCCTCTCTGCACATATGCTTGATGGTAAGTATAATTGTTTGATTGATTTGATTGGTATTAGGCGCAGCAACAGTGAGGTCATATAGCGCCAGAAGAAGAATTTGATAGAGAGGTGAGACAGATTGATATTAGGCGCAGCAACAGTGAGGTCATATAGCGCCAGAAAAA
>JAWQEG010008148.1:17500-28955 GCA_033782935.1 Petrolisthes cinctipes | reverse complement strand
CTGTATATGAACACCTTGAAATGCCACCCACTTAAATGTAGCCCCCTTAAAAGGAAATGTATCCCTTCCAATGGTCCCTATCAACCATTAAGGAACCTTGTGTTGTAGTCAGAAAATTGGAGGTAAACGAGTCCTTCAAATACTGTCACGAAACACCACCTATATGGAAGAAGCTTGTTTCATGGCGTGGTTAGGAGAAATCAGAAGCCTCCAGTTTTCATATACGATCACAGGGTCTAAACCCAGATGTTACCCTATTTACGTACGGCCACAATCAAATATCCACCGACATTTTCCTTCCATCGTAGTAAATATCTTGGTAGTAAAGAACAACACGTGTATGATTTTGCAGCACCTCATAAAAATAATTGAGGGGGTTGAGTTGACATAAGGTGTTGTATGATTGTATTTTGATATGATACTGATTTATTTGCACGGTGGAAGGAAAGTGTTGGTGGATATTTGATTGTGGCTGTACCTTACCCCTTACCTGTGGAATATATAAGTTCACGTGTTTGTGTTGATGAGAAGCAGAGGATTCAGAAGAGTTAATGTGGAAGCTTTAAAGTAAACGTGAATACAGTTGTGGAGAGAAGCAGCAGTGTGGTTGTGGATGCTTGTTTGTAAGTGTGGAATTGGAAGTGCATGCATTTGGGGTGAAACAATTGTGAGAGTAAATAATATTATGAATATAGTAACTGTAAACGTTTACAGTGCATGCAGTTACAGAAAACAGTTGGGGATTCAGAAGTGTACAGTAATTGTGATTTTCAAAAAGTCACGTATTTGTGGAGAACAATTGTGGAAATACTGTTTGGATATTTAAGAAGGCCGACTCCTCTTTCAAAATGGAGTTGCCATCAATGTCACACAAAGAGGTACATGAAATGGAAAGGGAGGGGTCAAACGGCAGTGTGGAGGGGAATGGAACGTGGAGTGTGAAAGGGAGGGGTGAAGGGCAGTATAAAGGATTTGCGGTGCAGAGTGAAAACCATGGCCCTCTCAAAAAAAAAAAAAAAAAAAAAAAAAAAAAAAAAGACCAAATGGAAATCTATACCCTTAAAAAAAAAATGAAAATACAAACTGGATACCTAGACTCCCCCCCCCAAAAAAAAAAATGAAAAATAAGAAATGCTCTTAAAAATAGCAAAGGGGAAACTGAGAGCCCCGTTAAAAAAAAAAAAAAAAAAAAAAAAAAAAAAAAAAAAAAAAAAAAAGAGAGAGAGAGAGATGGAAAATGTTAAAAGTGGTAGACGTGATTTCGATTCTAGTCTGGTAATGGAAGAGGTAAACATGAAATAAATGTATTGTATTTTTGTAATCTCTGATCAGTATGTGTATGTGTAATAGGTGAGGTGAGGGTGTGATGGAGATGGAGAGAAGATGAAAGTGTGTGAGAGAGAGAGATAGGGAGGTAAGGGAAGAGGGAATAAGAGAAGATAGAATAGAGAGATGGAGAAGAAAATTGAATAAGTGATATAAAAACAAATAAATGAGAGAGAGAGAGTGTGTACAAAGGAATACAAAGGACACTCAGACAGCAACAGACCTACTGGTCCTCACGAGGCTGCCTGTTTATACTATGCTAAACTGATCTATTAGGGTGGTGGAAAGTATAGTAAAGAAGAAGGCTCCTCCTCACCCACTACTCCCTCTCGCCGAAGCTAGCCGGAAACAAGAGATACCATGCAGTATGGAAAAACTGACATGGAATTTGTATAGGAATGATGTGAAGGATCATAAACTACATCAATTCTACACATATATAAAATAGGTAACTGCCCTATTTACTCACCATGAAAGAGATACAAATTGGTTAATGTTGACATAAATAATAAACTACATCAATTCTACACATATATAAAATAGGTAACTACTCTATCTGTTCACCGGTTAATGTTGACATATATAATAATAAGACCAACACAATAAAACTCTATTTGTTAAACCAATTACTATAGTAAAAATTACCCATTATTATGATGCGTCAAGTTACTTATTTTCTTAAAACAATTACGACAGTAATAATTACCCATTACTAATAATGCTTCATGTTATTTTATTTGTTAAAATAGTTACGACAGTAATAATTACCTATTACTAATAATGCGTCATATTATTTATTGTAGTGTAAATAGGTCGAGGTTAAAGTTACTTGTTAGATTGGTAACCTTTGAATAAATTTATTGTTGCACAGTGTACAATAGCAGACTACCAATGTCAGGCTTATTGGTCGATAATTCCCGGCTATTGACTTATTTCCATTCTTTAATATAGGTGTTACATTTGGTGTTTTCCGGTAGATTGGTACTTTACCAGTTCTTAATGATCTCTTAAGTATGACTGAGAGTGGCTTGGCTAATTCGAATTTTGTTTCCTTCAGGATACTCGGGTCCTGCTGGTGTTTTATTCATCTTGATGTCATTTATCGCACTTATAATGCTACTTTCATTAAGTTCGCATTTGTCTAGTCTTATGCCATTTACCTGTCCCTCATTTCTTCCTATTTCCTTCTTGCTGTCACACCTCTCTATCACCTTTTTCTGGCGCTATATGACCTAGCTGTTGCGGCGCCTAATATCAATCAATCAATCAATCAATTATGCCATTTACTTGTACTGTCGGGAATGGTAGTGCTCCTGTTGAATTTTCGTCAGTGAAAACTGATGTAAAATAATCATTTAGTATAGTCGATATTTCTACTTCAATGTCGGTATAGTCGCCATTGTTATTAGAAAGTGGACCTATTACCAAAATTATCACTTTCTTTTTTCTTATTTAACTATAAAAAATTTCGGGTTTGATCTGCTAAATTTTGCAAGGTGAATCTCTAACTTTTTCTTGATTGTTTAATATGTGTTTTAATTATTCGTCTGAGTTTGTCGACTTCCTGCTTCTCTGACTCTTGTCTTGTGTTCCTTTAATGTTTTATGGGCGCTTTTTTTTTTTTTTTGCTAGTAGGTTTGTGTGGATCTCGTTGTTCCACCACTTTTTATATATATATTTTCCTGCTGAACGTCTATCGCAGTACGATATACACAATTTCATGGCACAATTAAGATTACATACAAATAATTCCCACACGGCGTTAAGGGCCCTGTGATCTGATTCCTCCTGACCATGCCACGAAACAAGCTCCTTCCATATAGGTGGTGTTTCGTGGCAATATTTGAAGGACTCATTTACTTCCAATTTTCTGACTACATCACAGCTAGGGTCCCTTAACGTCTGGAGCTTCTGGTACTGCAGTCCAATCAGCGTTGCCTAATGCAATTCTCAGTTTATTAGAGTGAGAGTGAGTGAAAATGAGTGTGAGTGAGTGAAAGAGAGGGAGAGGGGTGATGGGAGGGAGAAAAAATACGAGATTGTCAGAAAAGAGAGATACTGGAACACAGAAAAATGAAGAGTGACAGCAAGGAAAAACGATATAGGCTTGGTGGTCAGATAGACAGACAAGCATAAATTAAAAACACACAAACAAACAGAGACACAGAGAGAGAGAGAGACAAGCATAGAAGTAAAATCCAAACAAACACAGAGACAAAAAATATAAACAGACAGACAGACAGACTTGGAAAACAGATACACAGGCAGAGCAGAGGGGGAGGCAGGGAGAGGAGAGAACGGGAAAGCCACATGTGTCCAGCTCTAGTGGAAGGGGAGAGTGAGAGTACCACAGGTGATGGTGGTGGTGGTGGTGGTGGTGTGAGGGCAGGTGTGATGTCAAGAGTGAAGAAGGGGGAGGGGAGAGGGAAAGGGTGTGAGGTAAGTGAGGAAGAGAGGGATGGGAGATGAGGAGGTGTAAAATGGCTGTTGGTGAAGGGGAAGTTGTGAGGGAGAGAGTAGAAATGAAGAGTGGATGAGTTGGGAAGAGGGTGGGAATTTGGAGGGAAGGAGAAAGGAAAGGGTCAAAGACAGAGAGCAGAGAAAGGGGGGATAGGAAAGGAAAAGGGAAGTGGAAGTGAAAGGTGAATTTGGAGGGAAGGAGAAAGGAAAGGGACAGAGACAGAGAGCAGAGGACTTAGGAATAGGAAAGGGGAAGGGAAATGAAAGTGAAAGATGAATGGTAACTGGAATGGATGGGGAGAAAAAAGAGGAATGGGTGGGGAGGTGAAATAGAAAGGTGTATGTGAAGGTTTTAAACCCACCTCTCACCTGCAGAATTCCCCTAGTGTGTTAGGGTTGAAACAGGAACGCTAGACAATTTCTATCCAGGATATTCTAAATACATGTTATTCCAACTATGATTTAAAAGTATATTATATCGTGAAGACGCTAGAGGTAAAAATTTTAGAATATTACATTTCCTGGAAGGTGTTAGTAAGCTTTAGTAAGTCAGGATACTTTGACCACATTTAATTCCCAAGATGATAATATTAAAATTAATCTTCTGGAAAACATGTCAAAATTCATCATCTTGAGACTAGTTTATCTTACCATTCAGTGTTACCAACGAACATGTTATCATTACCACAAGATGATTATAATGTTCCCCTGGGTAATATTGTCGTCTGTGGTGGTGTAATGTAGTCATCCCCAGAGGTAACCATTTTTAAATTAAGAATGTTATTTATCCAAGCAAGGAGTAATGAACGTCTCTCTCTCTCTCTCTCTCTCTCTCTCTCTCTCTCTCTCTCTCTCTCTCTCGACAACCACCTTGCCGTCAGTGAGAGAGCTTGTGTGATCTGTTCGAATTTTGCTAGCTATGCTGGGGGACATTTAGTCCAGTTGGGTTACCCATGCCAGAAATGTAGCGTTATTAGGATCCTGACTAAGAGTTGTCAAATCTTCACATTTCCCTTCTTGGTGTATCTCCTAGCATCCCCCTACTAGTCTTTTTCGGTTCTGTTAATATTAAGTTTCACAACTGCTCTTCAACTGTCTTAAAAAAAAAAAAAAAAAAATCTTCATCACTTTCGATATAAGTTTTTATTGTTAAGGACCTCACCAGCTACCTTATGCCATGTGAGAAGGGAGGCTTTGGAACCTCCTAAAACAACGCCTTTTAATGCTCACAGGTTTCGAAAGGGCTGAGATTGAAGGGATCTCAGGCGTGTGGGGTACGAGTAATGGAGATGCCTCAGGACCCCCGTAGGTATTCTCTTAGATTAATTAGCCTGACCAGCTCCCTGTGACCGTTCTTAGGTGCCTAAAGGCTCGACTGCTCTTTGGTGAGAGAGCTTTCGTGCCTCGCTGGCTGCCAGGCCAGTAAAAGATCTCGGATTAAGTCGTGGGCATTTAGCTTTACTATTTGCTTTAAGTTTGGCTGCGGATGGAGGATTAGTAGGGATTAGTAGGATGACGGTTACACTTCAAGCACCCCTGTCGAAAAATCAAAGTCCCATTTATATGGGACTCTTGTGCTGCTCAGTTGGGAGCTGCAGCACGATTGGGGCCATCCAGCCCAGGGGAGACCTTAGGGTTGGTGTGCTTGGCTCATAAGGGTTTCTGTTGGCTGAACGACCGAAAACCTTCTGGAAGTAGGCAGATGAGACTTATGCGAGACCAAATCACATTACCTTTTCTTTTGTATTATTGGTCTTATATTGAATTAGAGAGAGATGACTGGTCCATCAGCAAGAAAATTTACATGTACTATATGCAAGGTGTACCGCTGGTGTGAGGACTTCAGCGGGAGGTATGCGAGCGACCTAGACTCCTCGAGTGTCTGCGACTTTTGCAAACTCGAGGAGAGGTTGATGGAGCACATCGCACTGCTCACGAAGGAAAACAACTCCCTAAAGGAGGAAGTTCTCCGAATGAACTCCTATAGGTGTGACTGCCATGTGAGAGACGAGGCAGTCCAAGGAGCTTCTTCACCGGAGAGCTCCACCACGGCGGTGAAGAACAAGAAGAAGAACAAGAAGAAGAAGAACAAGAAGTAGAAAGAAGAACAACAAGAAGAAGAACAACAACAATGAAGAAGGAAAAGAGACTGCGGAAAAGCGAAATGGAAAAGAGACCAGAAAAATATTGAGAAGGGAGAAAAACCCAAGAAGACAGTTGAGGAGGGATTAGAGGCAAGTGAGGAATCAAATAAGAACAAAGAAGTTGAAAACAAGGCAACTTAGAAGGAAAAGAAAGTAAAGAAGGAAAAGAAGATGAAGAAGAAGCAACCTGGAGGAAGTGACGAGCCCGGCAGGAATTCAAAACACTCTCAGGTTCCTCACAAGGCATCTCATGCTCTTACCAAGGAGAGGCCTGTGGATATACATATTGTAGGTGATTCCCAGGCACGAGGTCTGCAACCCCTAATGGCAGATCGCCTTCACACTTCTGTGAAGGTGAATTGTTTGCCAGGTTGTGGCAATGCTGACCTCCGAAAGGAAGCTGAGAGGATCCAAACGTCCAGATCTGCTGTCATTGCACTCATAGTGAGTGGTAATGACATCTACCTGAGAAATGGTAGAGTAGGCATGACCGAAGGAGTCCTCTCGGATGTGCTCGGTGCAGTAGACGACTGTGGGTTAAAAACCCGCAGAAGGGTAGTTGTTGGCATGCTCCCAAGGAGAGGCCCTTCAGGGACTGCTCTGTCAAAGAACATTGCAGTAAATCAGCGCCTGGCTGATTTGTGTACTGCCGAGGGGGTGTTCTTTGTGGATCCCTACACCTCACTCGTTGGTAGAGACGACCTCTACCAGAGGGATGACATACATCTGTCACCAAAGAGGAAAGAAGTGCTTTCCAAATTAATGGAAGACGCCGTCCGACGATGTCTCAGGGTCACTCGACCGAGCATGGAGGAGAGCCCTCATCGCTATGCTAGAGTGACCCCAGAGAAGACATTCGCTGAGATCCTGAAGAAGGATATCCCCAGCACTACCAAGACAATGACCTAACTGGGAAACGGAAGAGTATAGGGAGCCCTGCAGTTGGGGGTTCCCTAAAGGTTCTATTGTTCAACGCCAGGTCCATCCAAAACAAGTTTTTGGAACTGCGGGCCCTCGTTGCGACAGAGGAACCCGAGATGGTGGCCATAACGGAGTCATGGTTGAGAACCTCAGACAGAGATCTTGAAGGGGAATTCGTGATTCCAGGCTACCAACTCTTCCACAAAGAGAGAGAGGACAGAGGGGGTGGTGGTGTGCTGTTGTATGTAAAGAACTCTATCAAATCGATGACCTGCAACATCACATCGAACCACGAGCTCCTTGGAGTTGACCTAGAAATAGGCACTGCAAAATACAGAACCCTGCTGCTTTATAGACCCCCTGGACAACTCAATGAGATGGACAGGGACCTATACCAGTTGCTGGGTGAACTAGTGGATGGCAGGGTGTGCATCCTTATGGGGGACTTCAACACACATGTTGACTGAGAAACCAGAGAGCCCTCTGCCGAGAACGCACCACTCTTGGAGTTTGTAAATGATGAATTCCTCACTCAATGGGTAAGGGAGCCAACAAGAGGTGCTAACATACTCGACTTGGTCCTCACCTCCGAGGATGACATCATTCAAGACCTCTCTGTAAACGAAGAAATAGGCGGAAGCGACCACAAGCTTATAAGATTTTCAGTTAAGGTCCCTAATATGGAGACCGTGACCCCGGTGCATAGAAAATTAGACATGGGGAGAGCGAACTTTGCAGGTCTTCGTGAAAGTGTTGCTGAAATGGAACTAGAGGAGGGAGAGAGTGCTGATGATCTGTGGAGGTCATTCTTGTCTTCCTTCATGGAGCTTCAGTCGTGCTTCATTCCTCTGAAGGGAACAGGTCAGAAGTTCATTCAACCGAAGTGGTTTAATCGAGAAATCCGTAACCTACTAAGGGAGAGGAGAACTGCGTATCGTCGAGCGAAGACATCTGGGGACTTTGACGGTCATAGAAGACTGAATGGAAATGTGAAGTCCAAAATAAGGGCGGCTAAGCGTGCTGAGGAGTTCCGTGTGGCTAGACTCTGCAAAGAGAATCCCAAGGAGTTTTTCAGTTATGTGAATGGCCGTAAACCAATCCGACGCAGGATCGGTCCCTTGGTGAATGAGGATGGAGCATTGATGCACTCTGATGCAGAAAATGCTAACCTCTTAAATGAGTATTTCTCTTCAGTGTTCTTTGAGGAGAGTGGTCCCATTCTCGAACCTTTGGACTCCTTCAGTAAGAAGTAGGAGTCAATGGTCTTCACCCAAGAAGAAATCGAGAGAAAAATAATCGAATTAAAGGCAAACAAGTCCCCCTGTCTGGATGGGTTCTTACCTAGAGTGTTGAAAGAAATGCATGGTGAAGTATCACGGCACCTGTGCATGGTCTTCAACAGGGTAATCCAGACTGGATGCGTTCCTAGAGACTGGTGTGAGGCAGAGGTGACTCCTATCTTCAAGAAGGGAGATGCTAGCCAACCGTCAAACTACAGACCCATCAGTTTAACCTCGATAGTCTGTAAACTCATGGAGAGCATCATGGTGGACAAAATAACAGCACACTTAGAATCAAATTTGCTACTGAGGGGTTCCCAGCATGGGTTCCGGCAGCACCGGTCATGCCTCACAAATCTTGTGGAATTCTTCCATTTTGTTTTCAGTGAGCATGATCGGGATAAAGCGGTCGATGTTGTCTACTTAGACTTTCAGAAAGCCTTTGATAAGGTACCCCACCGCCGCCTCCTTCGGAAAATGCGTGCATTGGGCATAGACGGAAATGTGGCAAATTGGATAGAGAACTGGCTAAGTGACAGACAGCAGCGGGTGGTAGTGAATGGACAGGCTTCAGAGTGGGTGCCCGTTACTAGCGGTGTTCCCCAAGGTTCTGTTCTAGGACCACTACTGTTTATCATCTATGTTAATGACATGGATGGTGACATGGTTGCCAAGATTTCCAAATTCGCCGATGATACTAAGCTTGGTATGAATGTCGCGAAAGAAGGAAATACTACCCGCTTACAAGAAGATCTTAGGAAGATCGGGGAGTGGTCTGACACGTGGCAAATGCCATTTAACATGAACAAATGCAAAGTTATGCATATAGGCCACAGAAACCCCCGAACAGAGTATAACCTTAAGGGCAATGCTCTCGTAAGCACTGATACTGAGAAAGACTTGGGTGTAACTATCACCAGGCACCTCACGTTCTCAAAGCAGTGTATTGAGGCTGAGAAGAATGCCCAAAGGATGTTAGGGTACATAAAGCGACAGTTTGGATACCGGAACAAGGAGATAGTACTTTGTCTGTACAATTCCCTTGTCCGACCGCACCAGGAGTATGCAGTCCAGTTTTGGAGTCCTTCTTACCGAAAGGATATCGCGAGATTGGAACGAGTGCAAGCCAGGGAAACCAAACTTATACCCTCTCTTAGACACAAGAGCTATAAAGATCGGTTGGTAGAACTCGACCTGTTCTCTTTGGAAACCCGGAGACTGCGTGGTCAGCTTATCGAAGTGTTTAAAATACTACGAGGCTTTGACAATGTAGACTACAGGGACATTTTCCAACTCAGTGAGGGCACAACCAGGAATCATGGCTACAAACTTGAACTGAAGCGATACAACCGTGATCTGTATGGTAAATTCTTTACATACAGCATCTGCGGTACTTGGAACGCGCTTCCTGCTGATGTAGTCAACAGCAACTCTGTGGATCAGTTCAAGTCCAGATTAGACAAAGCCTTAAATCACCGTCTAGGTGTTTAAGCCGTTGTGCGAGTGTTCCTTGATGGTTTCACATGACACATTCGAGGACGGTCGCCTACTTGCGCAACTAAACCCACAGGTACCCTCTTTGTATGGATCGTAAGGTCCCCTAGGGTACTTCTTTTCCTTGTAACTCCTTATACCTCTCTCTCTCTCTCTCTCTCTCTCTCTCTCTCTCTCTCTCTCTCCCTCCCTTTGGGTAGTGGTCAAAGATGCCTGAAATATATAAGACCAGGTGAACCAGCGATCCGACACGAGTGACAGAGAATATTTAAAAAGTTGGTGTGGCAGTCGTGGTGGAAACCGATCGGGTGCAATAAAAAAAAAAATAATATGACACTAGTGAAAAAATATCGTGAGCCAAAATAAAATAAAAGAAAAGAAAGATATTGAGGAAACTAAAAATGCGCACTAGATGACAAAAGGGTGATCTCCAAAACGAGATAGAAGCAATATGAATGAATGAATAAATGGAAAATATGGGTAATATCTGATGGTCATGGGCCAAATAATAATCAGCATTGATGGATGGTAAAAAATGTACGAAAAATAATTGTAAGAAGAATGGCTAACGATAATATAACAATACTGATCTTTTAGGTGTTAGATGAGCGAAAATAAAAGGAAACAAAGTTATGATTAGATGGAATGGCTGAAAGATGAAAGATTAAATGAACAGTTGATGAAATTAAAACGGGACTGTTTCGGAGGAGAAAGTCAACGAAGTGCTTCAGAACAAAAGTGACGACACAGCACACTTCGAGTCGCTTCTACAATCCTACCCAAGGAGAGTTCAAACTGTTCGTGAGGTGCATGAAGGAAACACAGCTTATTGAATTGTATATGTATAAACTCGCAAATAAAGTCCCTTAACATTAATACGAATTTCATTTATGTACCTCTTCTAGTATAGCCTGAGCAAGGGGAGGACCATCATTTAATTACACCCTCTATAATATTATGTGTGTATCACGTTTTAAAACTATTGTTTGTTCAGCTTGTTTTTTGTTTTTAGTTGTTGTTTGTTTAGCAATGTTTGTGTTGTCCACGTGTTGTTATTCTTTCTCCGTGTTGTTATATGGAGGAACTGAAGCGCAGTACGTGGGACAATCGGAGCCTTTGAGGGGGTCATATTTTGTGAACGAATTGGAAAGTTTACTGATTCTTCCAAAATAGGCTAGAAAAAGGTTCATACCCAATTACTGAGGTGAGAGTTTGCTTCTTACCAGAGTTTGAAGTAATCAGCAATTCTCCAATTTGATTACAAGAGATAGGAGGAACATATTTTATGAGAGAACTGGGAGCTCTACTGATTGCTGCTAACTGTAAAAAAGAAAAAAAAAAAAAAAAAATAGATAAAAATATATAACGTACTAGTATACTGAGATAGTAATATTATTCCTATCAAAGTTTGGAGGAAACATTTACCCTCCACTTTGACCACAAGAGATTACCTTCAATAGGAAGTCATACTTTGTGACGGAACTGAAGGGATACTAACTGCTTCAAACTTGGCAGGAAAACAGGCTGGTAATCTCAGTATATGTATTGTAGGGGATCTGTTTTATGGCATAGTTTGGATTGGTCAGTGGCCTCGGGATTATCCATATTATATTGTATTTCCTCCTTAGTAATGATTCTAAGAGCTATGAACTTTGTTGTAGAGAAAGAGTCAGGGTGAAACGGGGGTAGGAAAATCGGTAGGGGAGGATATTACCGAGTCAGTGAGATGCAGGGTAATGTATATATTGCAGGGTTTGGGAAGGGAATGGCAAGAGAAGATTTGAATATACGAAATGCAGGGTAATTTATGACACGAGTAGGAAAATTAAG
>JAWQEG010008148.1:0-12500 GCA_033782935.1 Petrolisthes cinctipes | reverse complement strand
TTTGTGTTTTTGTGTGTATTTAAGTGGCCCAGTGTGTGTAATTCCGTTTGTGTATTTACGTGGCCCAGTGTGTGTGTGTATTTAAGTGGCCCAGTGTGTGTAATTCCGTTTGTGTATTTACGTGGTTCAGTGTTTGTGTATTTAAGTGGCCCAGAGTAATCCCGTTTGTTAAGTGCTGTGTGTGTATTTAAGTGGCCCAGTGTGTGGATTTCCGTTTGTGTATTTACGTGGCCCAGTGTGTGTGTGTATTTAAGTGGCCCAGTGTAATCCCGTTTGTTAAGTGCTGTGTGCGTATTTAAGTGGCCCAGTGTGTGCATTTACGTGGCCCAGTGTGTGTGTATTTAAGTGGCCCAGTGTATTCCCGTTTGTTAAGTGCTGTGTGTGTATTTAAGTGGCCCAGTGTGTGTATTTACGTGGCCCAGTGTAATCCCGTTTGTTAAGTGCAGTGTGTGTATTCAAGTGGCCCAGTGTGTGTTTTTACGTGGCCCAGTGTGTTAAGTATTTATACGTGGCCCAGTGTGTTTTGGTGTGTTAAGTGATTTGTGTTATTGAGTGCGTGTGTTAGGAATTCGCGTTCCCGAGTGATTGTACGTCTGCATCTGTGTGTGGAGCGAGAAGGAACTCACAGCACATCACTTCTCACATAAGTATTCTTACTTAAAACAAAAAAAACTTCATATCTCTCAATCTATTTTCTCTGTATTTTCCAGTTTTTACCCTCTCCCCCCTCCAACCCCCCATCCCCTGACACCCCCCTCCCAACACCCACACCTCAACTCAACCGTCCTTTTCCTTATTTCCCCATCCCCCTCACCTGACCCAACTAAGCCTTTTTAATCTTCCTCTCACCACACCTTAATTTTAACCTGTCTACACGTCTGTAGTACCCTTTTCAACACTGTACTGTGTTCCACTATATATTAATATATATTGTCTAGACATTTGCATTTATATAATTCTGTATCCTTACTGTATTTAATAGTAATTATTATTATTTTCTTTTTCTAGACCTAGTCATATTTTTATAATTCTATATTAATATTATTTCAGGTTCGTTCTACTTTATTTTACTAGTTTACACGTCCGTGGTTACTGTGTTTATTACTAATTCTACATTTCTACATTTATAACTCTTCACCAATAATTATTGTATTCCTTTACAGGCATTTGCACTTTAACTTTACAGTATTAATATTTAATTTCATTCTCGGCGTATTCTTATACTTTGGTTGACCTTTTACCACCACCCCCCAGCCCCTATCTGACCCTAAAATTCCCAAACCACATTAACACCTGTACTCCAATTTAACCGTCATCCTACCCACTAGTCTGATTGACACACTCACCTCACCTCACCTCACCTCACCTCACCTCACCTCACACACCCATATACGAGTGTGTGTCTTTTCCCAGCCCTTAGCTTACCTTGTGGTCATTTTCCACTCCTACCTCCTCACACCACCTTGGTAATTACCTCTACTCCCCACTAGATAATCCCCCCTCCCTGCTGTCACTAACTAGATAATCCTCCTCCCTACTGACATCAACTAGATAATACCCCCTCCCTACTGACACAAACTTCACCTTCATTTCAACAACCCCTCCTACCCGTGTGTTAACTATATTAATTAGTAAATAAATTACTTAATAAATAAATTAATAATTAACTAATAAACAAACTAACAATAGTTAACTAATAAATAAATTAACAAATAAATTAATAAATAAGTTAATAAATAATTTAATAAATTAATAAATCAATAAAGTAATACATTATTTAATAAATTAATAAATATATTAATAAATAAATTACTTAATAAATAAATTAATAATTAACTAATAAACAAATTAACAATAATTAACTAATAAACAAATTAACAATAATTAACTAATAAACAATTTAACAATTAAATTAATACATAAATAAATTAATTAATTAATAAATAAATAAAATAAACTATTAAATAAATTAATGAATTAATAAATAATTTAATAGATTAATAAATAATTTTATAGATTAATTAATAAACCATTTTAATAAATCAATTAACAAACCATTTTAATAAATTAATTAATAAACCATTTTAATAAATTAATAAATTATTTGATAAATTAATAAATCAATAATAACTATTTAATATATTAATTAGTAAATATTTAATAAATTAATTAATAAATAATTTAATAAATAAATAAATTAACTAATAAATAATTTAATAAACTAATAGATAACTTAATAAATAACATAATAAATAATTTAATAAATTAATAAATAATTTAATTAATAAATTAATAAATAATTTAACAAATTAACAATAAATTAATAACTATCACCATGGCACCTCAACTAACCTGTTCTACCTGCTCTGGTACTATTTTCGCGAACAGAGACGTCCTTGTTTGTAGATTTTGCAACTTACGAGAGGATAATTTGACCGACTTGAAGGCAGCACAACGCAAGATCGAGGCCTTGAGTGAGAAGTTGGAAACACTACAGGAATTCGTCACTCTCAACGTAGGAATGACATCGACGCCTACAGCACCCGTCGACACAGCCCCCGTACAGACTGCCTCTACTGCCTCTACACCCTTACCTCCACCGGCACCACCAACTACACCATCTCCACGGGAGGAGTTCCGCGTTGTCAGGAACAACATTCGACCCACAAGGAACATTATTCCCATCACTACGTGCCAGAACCGCTTCAAGATCCTGGCCCAAGACGACGATGAAGACGACACCGAGGCCAGGCTGGTTGGTGACTCCATGGTAAGGGGTCAACTCACCGAGTTTTGTGGCCGAGCACCCAAGTCGAGGAAGCGATTTTGCATCCCGGGTGGCGGCCTAGACGACGTGATTGACTCAGTGGACGAAGTGACAAGCCTGGCCCCCGACAACACCACGTACGTCATCCACGTTGGAACCAACGATGTTTTCAAGACCAGATCGGAAGAGCTCCTCAACAAGTACCGACAGATGATTGCGAAGTTCAAGAAAAGACGAACAACATCATCCTTTCTGGAATCATCCCCGCAGACAAGCAGACACCCGTTTCTTCAACACCGCTACTAGTATCAACCGACGACTTGCCAGCATCTGCAACGAGGAGAACGTCGATTTCGTCAACACATGGGACAACTTTTATTTTGATGACTCGTTGTTCTCAGATGATGGTGTCCATCTGAATCAGGTAGGAGCAGCCCGTTTAGGACGTTTGCTAAACGACGCGGTCATCACCATCGTACAAAAAACGGGACTGCCCAGGTACTTCAAGGTCAAGTAACGTAATACGAACAAACAGGAATAACACGGGCAAACGTGCAGTTACCCAACCGAAATAGTCTAAAGGTTTTTTATGTTAACGCTCGCAGCATCCATAACAAATTCACAGATCTAGAGGAATAACGCTCACAGAAAATTATGATATAATCGGCATTACAGAATCGTGGCTAAATACTGAAAATAGAGACTTCCTAGCAGAGTATAAAATTCCTGGCTATACAATATTTGAGAAAGGTCGAACTAATAAAAGGGGAGGCGGAGTACTATTATATATTAAAGATGACCTCAAACCGATCCTATTATCAAAGCCCCCATATCGCTAACGTAGACACACTATATATACTCATTAGAAATAAATTCGGGATGAAACTTTTGTTAGCCTTACTATACAGACCCCCAGCTCAAGCAGTACAAACCGACCGTGATATCTATGAACAAATTAACGAGATGAGTAACACGCAAGAAGCCGTAATTCTTGGCGATTTTAATTTACCAGTAACAAAGTGGGGGGAACCATTATCAGCTCACTATGGTCAAGACCTTTATACTAACTTACAAGAGAGCTCTCTTATCCAATTTTTTAATAGTCCAACTCGTGGAAATAACGTTCTTGACCTAGTATTTGCAACAAAAGAAGACTTGATAGCGAATATTAACGTGGGTGATGAGTTTACTAATAGCGACCACCGCATAATCACATTCAGTATAAATTTCAATAGAAGCGAAATAAATTACAGCTACGAAAAAATCCCCGACTTTAGAAAAGCTAATTTTCACCAACTCAGAGCGATACTAAAAGATACCGATTGGAAATGTCTGCGAGACACTATTAACATTAATACACAATGGAACTTTTTCACTAATGCGTACGCAAAAGCGGTCAAAGATAGCATACCGTTAAAAAACCGACGTTCAGCACAAAACTTAAAGCCCAAGTGGTGGAGTAAAGAGATAGCCGATTGTTTAAGCGCCAAAAAGAACGCCCATAATAGAGTAAAAATCACAGACGACAATAACGAGCGGCCAAGTTTTCAGACTTACGAAGAAAAGCCAAAAAGTTAATCAAACAGAGTAAAAAGGCATTGAAAAACACGTTGCAAATCAAAGTAAGACAAACCCGAAAGAGTTCTACAGTTATATTCGGCATAAGAAAGTACTCACGTCAACTATCGGACCACTACTTGATGAGAATGGGGACTTTACTACAGATGAAGAGCGAATGAGTGGTATCCTTAACACTTTCTTTGCATCAGTCTTTACTACAGAAAACCCGAACGATATACCAGCAGTAACAACAGTCCAAAACGAAAATACCGAGGTATTAAGTAATATCAGCATAACTGAAAGTGACGTAATAAAATGTATTGATAAATTAAATGTAAATAAGTCACCTGGGCCAGACACGATCTCCCCTCGCGTATTAAAGGAAGCAAAAAGCGAAATAGTAAAACCTCTGACTCTGCTCTTTAACTATTCTTTACACACTGGAACAATACCTGACGAATGGAAACTCGCTAACGTAACACCAATATTTAAAAAAGCAGCAAATCTCTACCTAGCAACTATCGCCCTATCAGCCTAACCTAACGAACCTATTAGACTTTTTAAATGACATTTTCAATGAATATGATAAGAGTAAAGCAGTAGACATAATTTATCTAGATTTCCAAAAGGCCTTTGACAAAGTTCCCCCATAAACGCTTAATATCTAAACTAAAATCACACAGAATCCAAGGCGATACCGTAAGATGGATAGAGAACTGGCTAAGAAACCGAAAACAACGTGTGGTAATAAATGGAAAATCTTCTAGTTGGACAGGCGTTACAAGCGGGGTGCCACAGGGGTCAGTTTAGGTCCAATCCTATTCCTAGTTTACATAAACGACATAGACGAAGCCTCTCATGCATAATATCGAAGTTTGCCGATGACACCAAAATTGCAAATACAGTACTCACTAACGCACAGACTAAAGAAATGCAAGATCATCTCGATAAATTGTCAAATTGGGCGAAAACTTGGCAAATGTCCTTCAATTCAGATAAATGTAAAGTGCTCCACATCGGACATCATAACGTAGCAGCAAACTACTCGTTAAATGGTAAGCAACTTAAAAGCGTGGATCGAGAGACAGACTTAGGGGTAACAGTATCAAGTAACCTAAAACCCAGTCAGCAGTGTACGGAAGTAATTAAGAAAGCAATAAAACTATCGGCTTTATCGGCAGAGCATTCGAGTATAAATCTAAAGACACAATCCTCACTTTGTATAATTCCTTGGTCCGTCCCCTTATGGAGTATTGTGTTCAAGCCTGGTGCCCGTATTACCAGAAAGATATAGCAAAATTGGAACGAGTCCAACGTAGAGTTACTAAAATGATACCAAGTCTGAGAAATAAAACGTACGATGAGCGGCTAAGCGAATTAAATCTATTTCCATTGACACAACGTAGACTGAGAGGTGACTTAATCCAGGTATTTAAAATAATCAAAGGCATTGATAATATGGACTGCAACAAATATTTCACTATTGATCAATCAAACTACACGAGAGGAAACGGCTGCAAAATCATAGGCAAATCTTTTAACTCGCACGAATCAAAGAATTTCTTTTTTAACAGAGTCGTCAACTTATGGAATGGGCTTCCCGTAACGTAATTGACTGTAACACCGTAGACAGCTTCAAACGTCGCTTAGATAAACACCTTGCGTCTAATCCCCGACTTACAATGTTTACTAATGAATAATTTTTGCCCATTACAGGTGGCAAGTTTGCCAAATTTCACCTACTTTCTATCTTTCCTATAACAAAATTTCCTTGTGGAGTATTTCTGCCAACCCCACAAGGTTCCCATTCCTGACTTTATTTCCTGTACGGCTCAGGCCGGAGGAGTGGAGGGTGGGGAGAGAGCCTTCTACTTTGCTATCCTTACCTACGACTATCACTGGGGAGTAATTCATTCTCTACCAGTAACCTTCTAATCAGGTCACCTCGTTTGGACCGTAAGGTCTGTTGTGGTCTGTGTTTCTATGTAACTCTCTCTCTCTCTCTCTCTCTCTCTCTCTCTCTCCTCTCTCTCTCTCTCTCTCCTCTCATCTCTCTCTCTCTCTCTCTCTCTCTCTCTCGTATTCTAAAGGCGACAGGACATGCGCCTCATCCTGGGGTAACACACTCAGACACAAGCCTCGTAATTAACTCCTTTGCCCACCACCACCAACACCACTGCATGTGTAATCGCTCCTGTTTGTTGGTCTGTGTGTGTGTGTGTTTGTTTGTTTTGTGTGTGTTTTGTGTGGGTGGGTGTGTGTTTGTTTTGTGTGTGGGTGTGTGTGTTTGCTTTGTGTGGATGTGGGTGTGTGTTTCTTTTGTGTGGGTGTGTGTGTATGGGTTCGTTTTGTGGGTGTGTGGGGGGGGTTGCTTTATGTGTGTGTGGGTGTGGGTATGTTTGTTTTGTGTGTGTGTGTTTGTTTTGTGTGTGTGTGTTTGTGTGTTTGGTTAGGTGTGTTGATATGTTAGTAGTTGTTTATGTGAGTTAGTATGTGTTTGTTTTCGTGTGATTGTAAGAGAGACAAGATGATGTGTTCCTGTGCTTGTGTGTGTAACCATGAGTGCAAAATTTTATTACGTGAGAGAGTTTGAGTGTGAAGTTGCGTGCATGTGTTATGAAAGAGAGTATGACGTTCGCTAGGGTGTGTGTAAGAACTGCGTGCCTGAGTGTGAGTGAGAATTTCTTGAGTATTTTGGTGGAATATTGCGTGAAGACCTTGTGTGTGTGTGTGTGTGTGTGTGTGTGTGTGTTGTGAATGAGTAAGATGTGCGTATGTGTGCGCGACCTGAAAAGAAGTTGTGAGTGAGAGTGAGGAAGAGTCAGTAATGAGAAGTAAACTGTGTGTGTGTGTGTGAGAGAGAGAGAGATGAGAGAGAGAGAGAGAGAGAGAGAGGAGAGAGAGAGAGAGAGAAGAGAGAGAGAGAGAGAGAGAGAGAGAGAGAGAGAGAGAGAGAGAAAGAGAAAGAGAAAGAGAAAGAGAAAGAGAAAGAGAAAGAGAAAGAGAAAGAGAAAGAGAAAGAGAGAAAGAGAAAGAGAAAGAGAAAGAGAAAGAGAAAGAGAAAGAGAAAGAGAAAGAGAAAGAGAAAGAGAAAGAGAAAGAGAGAGAGAGAGAGAGAGAGAGAGAGTTACAAGGAGTTACGAGTTACAAGGAAAAGAAGTACCCTAGGGGACCTTACGATCCATACAAAGAGGGTACCTGTGGGTTTAGTTGCGCAAGTAGGCGACCGTCCTCGAATGTGTCATGTGAAACCATCAAGGAACACTCGCACAACGGCTAAACACCTAGACGGTGGTTTAAGGCTTTGTCTAATCTGGACTTGAACTGATCCACAGAGTTGCTGTTGACCACATCAGCAGGAAGCGCGTTCCAAGTACCGCAGATGCTGTATGTAAAGAACTTACCACACAGATCACGGTTGTATCGCTTCAGTTCAAGTTTGTAGCCATGATTCCTGGTTGTGCCCTCACTGAGTTGGAAAATGTCCCTGTAGTCTACATTGTCAAAGCCTCGTAGTATTTTAAACACTTCGATAAGCTGACCACGCAGTCTCCGGGTTTCCAAAGAGAACAGGTCGAGTTCTACCAACCGCTCTTTATAGCTCTTGTGTCTAAGAGAGGGTATAAGTTTGGTTGCCCTGGCTTGCACTCGTTCCAATCTAGCGATATCCTTTCGGTAAGAAGGACTCCAAAACTGGACTGCATACTCCAGGTGCGGTCGGACAAGGGAATTGTACAGACAAAGTACTATCTCCTTGTTCCGGTATCCAAACTGTCGCTTTATGTACCCTAACATCCTTTGGGCTTTCTTCTCAGCCTCAATACACTGCTTTGAGAACTTGAGGTCGCTGGTGATAGTTACACCCAAGTCTTTCTCAGTATCAGTGCTTACGAGAGCATTGCCCTTAAGGTTATACTCTGTTCGGGGGTTTCTGTGGCCTATATGCATAACTTTGCATTTGTTCACGTTAAATGGCATTTGCCACGTGTCAGACCACTCCCCGATCTTCCTAAGAGAGAGGAGAGAGAGAGAGAGAGAGAGAGAGAGAGAGAGAGAGAGAGAGAGAGAGAGAATATCAGTTGTTCAATTGGTATCTGAAACATTAATGTACTCTATTATCACGATATATTATGAATTATTCCCTTCCCAAATCAACATCAATATATATTTTCTTCGTACCACAGTACCACACTATCAATTTATTTCTTTGTTCAGCGATAAACTTTGAATAATATTGTTTAAATAGCTTTCTATTTCGTGTGTGTTTCCTTTCTTTTCATTAGTTGTCTGACCCACACTTTCTATGTTTCTAGCCTTCCATTTCTTCCCCTACTTTTTCCTCTCACTTTCATTCCCCGTCTCTTTTATTTAATTTCTCCTTTCTCCCTATTTCATCTATCTCCTTCTTCGTTACATTTCATCCTGTCCCATATTCTTTACTTCCTCCTTTTCCCTCTTTCTATCTATCTCCTTTTTCCTTTTCACTTCACCCTATCCCATTTTCTCTCGCATCCTCCTTCTCCCTATCCCATCTATCTCCTTCTTCCTTTACATGTCATCCTGTCCCATATTCTTACTTTCTTTTTCTCCATATCCATCTATCTCCTTCTTCCTTTACATGTCATCCTGTCCCATATTCTTTCTTTCTTCTTCTCCATATCCCATCTATCTCCTTCTTCTTTACATGTCATCCTGTCCCATATTCTTACTTCCTACTTCACCCTCTTCCCACCATCCTTCTATCTCATTACCCTTCCTCCTCTTTCTCCTTACCCTCCAATTCTCTCCTCGCCTCCTCTTCCCTCACCTTCTTTTCCTTCCTGTTTGTCAGCGCTTGTTCCCTCGGAGGTAGCATTAACCTCTTTTTGTTCCATTTTAGCCTATTTTTGCTCCATTTCCCTCTGGCTGCGCTGTTCTCTGCAATTAAGGGGCGGATATCCCGTATCTATACTGAGGAAAAATCACCTACATTAGTCACGGAGATTGTCTGTGCTTGTGCATGGGTACGTGTGTGTGTGTGTGTGTGTGTGATAAAATAGGGGCTGTGTTCTGCATGTGTGTGTGTGTGTGTGTGTAGGAGAGCTGTAATAAGATGGGGGGGGGGTGATCTGTGTGTGTCTTTGTCCAAGTATATTTTACATTATATATCATACAACAATATTTCATTTTTATATCCAAGTATATAATTATTATGCATCTATTAGTTGCCTAGAATAAACACCTTGCCCTACACCCTTTATATCACAACCTTAACACCACTCCATTCCACATATATCCCAAGTCTCTCTCTCTCTCTCTCTCTCTCTCTCTCTCTCTCTCTCTCCTCTCTCTCTCTCTCTCTCTCAATTTATATTTAGAAACAAAGAGATAGTCCTCACTCTGTACAATTCTTTGGTTCGGCCACATCTGGAATATGCTGTGCAGTTCTGGTCGCCGACTCTCAAGAAAGACATTGCGAGGTTTGAGAGAGTCCAGGCTAGGGCCACCAAACTGATCCCATCAATTAAGCACATGGGCTACCAGAGAAGGCTGCAGGCACTAGGTCTCTTCTCATTAGAGACGAGACGCTCGAGAGGTCAACTAATTGAAGTTTTCAAAATCCTTCGTGGATATGAAAACATTGATTATCAGTGCCTGTTTAGCTTAAACACTAATGCAACTAGAAACCATGGATGGAAACTAGACCTGAAGCACTCCCGCCATAATACGTTAGGTAATTTCTTCACATATAAAATCTGCAATGTCTGGAATCAGCTACCAGCAGAGGTAGTTGATAGTTCCTCGATAGAGCAGTTCAAGACACAGTTAGACAAAGTTCTGCCAAGCCTGTTAGAGTTAAAGTGATTGTTTCCTCCTTTCCTGTACAAAAATTTCCTAGCCCGGCCTTTTGCCTCCGGGTTAGGTACATTTCCATTTCCATACCCGCAATGCGGGTGGGAGAGGTGGGTGGGGAGAGCCTTCTCTTTACTATACTTTTCTCTCACTATTAGTTAGCAACTGCTACTACACCTACGGTACCTCATTGGTATGGGTCGTAAGACCTTTTGAGGTGCTACTTGTCCTTGTAACTCCTTGTAACTCTCTCTCTCTCTCTCTCTCTCTCTCTCTCTCTCTCTCTCTCTCTCTCTCTCTCTCTCTCTCTCTCTCTCTCTCTCTCTCTCACAAATATACAATTAATTCCCCATCACCCCACTCAATTATCACCTAAGATTCTCTCTCTCTCTCTCTCTCTCTCTCTCTCTCTCTCTCTCTCTCTCTCTCTCTCACACACACAAATATACAATCAATTCCTCATCACCCCACTCAATTATCACCAAAGATTCTCTCTCTCTCTCTCTCTCTCTCTCTCTCTCTCTCTCTCTCTCTCTCTCTCTCTCTCATATATTTATCCCTTCATAGAGCACAGGTTCTCTCTCGCTCATGACCAAATTGTCCCAAATATTCCGACAGCTAGACGATACGAAAGGAAACAGAGAGAGAGACCCACTGAGGATGTTGATGATGACGACGACGTTGACCCAATATGTGTGGCTTCGTCCAATTTGTAAGATATTGCGTGTTGGCTGAGTGAGCGATGTCTTGTTTGTTATCTGGTGTGTGTTGGGTCTCTATGGATGGGTCTTCTTCCCTACCGTGTGTGTGTGTGTTTCTTACGTGTGTATTGCGTTGTTGTGTGTGTGTTGCGTTGTTGAGTGTGTGTTGCGTTGTTGTGTGTGTGTTGCGTTGTTGAGTGTGTGTTGTGTTGTTGAGTGTGTGTTGCGTTGTTGAGTGTGTGTTGCGTGTGACTTTCTGTTTCCCTCTTATTCCCCCCGCCGTGTTTTCTCGCTTTCGCTCTCTCGCTTCTTCTCTCTTTTTTCATTTGTTGTTCTTTTCATCCTTCTTTATATCTGTTTCTAGTCTCTCTCTCTCTCTCTCTCTCTCTCTCTCTCTCTCTCTCTCTCTCTCTCTCTCTCTCTCTCTCTCTCTCTCTCTCTCTCTCTCTCTCTTCTCTCTCTCTCTCTCTCTCTCTCTCTCTCTCTCTCTCTCTCTCTCATCTGCCCCTTTTGACTTTATCTACCTCTGTCTTCATCTCTAGCATTATTTCATTGTCTGTTCCTCTTCTTTTTCTTCATTTTTTCCCCATTTCTTTGAACAAGTATTCTTTTCTCTCTCCTCCTCCGCTTCCTTCTACTGTTTTCATACCTCACTTTCATTCATCTCACTTTCACTAAGGATTCTCTCTCTCTCTCTCTCTCTCTCTCTCTCTCTCTCTCTCTCTCTCTCTCTCTCTCTCTCTCTCTCTCTCTCTCTCTCTCTCTCTCTCTCTCTCTCTCTCTCTCTCGTCTCTCCTCTCTCTCTCTCTCTCTCTCTCTCTCTCTCTCTCTCTCTCTCTCTCTCTCTCTCTCTCTCTCTCTCTCTCTCTCTCTCTCTCTCTCTCTCTCTCTCTCTCTCTTTCTCTCTCTCTCTCTCTCTCTCTCTCTCAATTTTTTCCACGCCTCTTTGTCTTCCTTCATTTCTCTTCCCCTCACGTCCTTCCCTCCACTCTCACTCAAACCCAGCACCGATAAAAAATGATTACACCACTTCCTTTCCCATAAACATTTGAAACATGGGACGAAAAATAATGATCAGAAATGTCGGTCAGGGAAGATTGCTTTGTATTAGACTGTACACTGATTTAAAAGGAAATGGTCAGGGAAGATAGCTGGGTGGTGGTGGTAGGGGATGGGTAGTGATTTGGGATGGGTAGTGATTGGGTGTAGGTTATGGTGTGAGCGAGGGACAGAGAGAGGCTGTATATGAGCAGACAAGAGAGAGAGAGAGAGAGAGAGAGAGAGAGGAAAAACATTATTTAGACTGTGCATTGGTTAAAAAAAAAAAAAGGCCAATGATAGGTATAGAATAATTCTCTGGGATTATTTTTATGTGCTTTAGATCTCACACTTGGTTAGATATAAAGTTTATTTGCGTCCTGTTCCGATGTGCGTGAAAATGAACACCGGGAATTCTGTTATCTGGGAGAAGAGTTTAATTTGTTCGTTTGCCTACAGTCATATTGTGTTACGACCAAAATGTACACAGATATTTTTTATTTTTTTATTTTTAACTAACATTACACACCAACCAACCGAGCCGAGCGAACTAATATTCCATAAAAACTGGAACACGAATGGGGGTGACACGAACGGTAAAA
>JAWQEG010008147.1:5000-20718 GCA_033782935.1 Petrolisthes cinctipes | reverse complement strand
CTAACCCCCCCCCAAGCCTGTCCCCTACTCCCGCACCCCCCCTAACCTCACCCCCCAAGCCTGTTCCCTACTCCCGCACCCCCCCTAACCCCCCCCCCCTGCCTGTCCCCTACACCCGCACCCCCTTAAGAGCTTCCACAAGTTACACCAGCCTTGTCCAGCCAGTGTAAAATTATCTATCAGTGTGTAAGGATGTATTTTCAGCGGTCTACTTTTGCACTAATTACCATATAATATGTACACTGGCGGTCAGAAATTGTGTCCCAATCCCCTGGCAAGATGAATCGCAAACAGCCTATAGCTTTGAACAACTGTGCGTCTGCCTACAACACACATTTGTTCAAATCATCAAAGCTTGGCTGGTTGCAGTTCATCGTGCCAAGGGATCAGGACAAAAATTTTGTTTATATAAAATTTTTTTATATAAATAATTTTTTTTTATATATATTTTTTTTATATGTTACTGGACTGGAAGACCTACATCACACCACAACTGCTCGTTGCCTGGTTCGACCCCGAAAAGGATGAGAGGAGAGACCAAGACCCGGTCGGTTTTTGAGTGTAGAGTGTGTTATGAAGCTCCAGATTCCCTCTTTAACATATTGGGCCGTCTGTACCAATCAAGGATCATTACAAGTTTACAAGATAGCCAATCTTTGAGTGTTGTGGCTCTCACGTAGGTTTCTCAAAGAGTATATATAGCGAGAAAAGCCGGTGCTCAGTGTCATTCTTCCAGCATTCCTCAAATTTAAGTGTTCTGTGTGAGGCCCATTATAAAAAAATTTGTTTTATAAAAATTTATAATAACAAAATTTTATAAAAAAAAATTATAATTTTTTTTTAATAAAAACCAAACACACACACACATACATACACATACATAGACATACAAAGATACATACACACACACACATACAAAGATACACACACACATAAATACAAAGATACACACACACATAAATACAAAGATACACACACACATAAATATATACAAAGACACACACATACATACAAAGATACACACACACACACATACACATACAAAGATACATACACACACATACAAAGATACACACACATACAAAGATACACACATACAAAGATACATACACACACACAAAGATACACACACACACACACAAAGATACACACACACACACATACACACACACACACATACGAAGATACACACACACATATACAAAGATACACACACACATAAATACAAAGATACACACACACACACATACAAAGATACACACACACACACATACAAACACATACACACACACACACACACACATACAAAGACACACACACACACAATACAAAGATACACACACACACACATACAAAGACACACACACACACATACAAAGATACACACACACATACACACCTCCATTTCACTCATAAAAGATTGCCTCATTAAATTGGGTCAACTTATTCCCTATTCAATTTTAGTACAAAGAGGTAAAGGTGAAAAAGGGAGGGAAAAGAAAGGGAGGTAGGGAAGAAAAGGGAGGTAGGGAGGGAGGGAGGTAGGGAGTTAAAGGAGGGAGGTAGGGAGTTAAAGAGGAGGAAGGGAGGGAGGGAGGGAAAGAAAGGGAAGGAGGTAAAGAGAAGGAAGGGAGGGAGGGAGGTAAAAAGGAAGGGAGGGAAAGAGGGAGGGAGAAAAGGAGGTAAAGAGGAAGGTAGGTAGGGAGTTAAAGAAGGAGGGAGGTAGGGAGTTAAAGAAGGAGGGAGGTAGGGAGGTAAAAAAAGAGGGAGGGAGGTAAAGAGGGAGGGAGGGAGGGATGTAAGGGAAGTAAAGAGGAAGGGAGGGATATAAGGGAGGTAAAGAGAGAGGGAGGGAAGTAAATAGGGAGGGTAATAAAAGAAGGGGTGAATGGATTTGGTGAGAGAGAGAGAGAGAGAGAGAGAGAGAGAGAGAGAGAGAGAGAGTGGGGGGAAGGGGGTGAAGGGAAAGGAAAGAGAGAGAGAGAGAGAGAGAGAGTGGGGGGGGAGGAGGAGGAGAAGGTATTGAAGAGAGAGAGAGAGAGAATGTGTGTGTGTGTGTGTAGGGGGGGGGAGGAAGAGGTGAAGGTATTGAAGGGAAAGAAGAAAAAGTGTGTGTGTGTGTGTGTGTGTTTAGGTATATAAGAGTGTGAGTGTGATTGGCCCACCACTCACTCTTCACTCACACTTCATCAGCATGTCAACACTCACACTAGTTCCTCTCTTAGTCCTCTGTTTGGGTTAGTGTGTGTGTGTGTGTGTGTGTGTGTGTGTGGTGTGTGTGTGTGTTGTTGTTTGGTAAAGGTAGGTGTGTGTGTGTGTGTGTGTGTGGTTTGGTAAAGGTGTGTGTGTGTGTGTGTGTGTGTGTGTGTGTGTGTGTGTGTGTGTGTGTGTGTGTGTGTTGGTTTGGGTTTATTTAAGTTGTGTGTGTGTGTGTGTGTGTGTGTGTGTGTGTATAATTAAAATTCATTCACCATTAACCTACCAATTTCACACACACACACACACACACACACACACACACACACACACACACACACACACAGATATATATTGCTAAAAAATCTGCCTTGCAACACATTATTACCTGTGCAATATTATATAGAGAGATAACACAAATATAATTAATTGTATTGTTCGTTTGTTTGTTTGTTTGTCTGTTTATAGGTGTGTTGGTGGTGATGGCAGAGAAGGAACAACAACAACAAGAACAACAACAACAGGCCAGGGTAAGAATTAACTCTCTCTCTCTCTCTCTCTCTCTCTCTCTCTCTCATACAGCAACCCCCCCCCCCCCCACCAACACATATCTACCCCCTTTCCCCTCTCTCACACACCAAATCTATTCTCTCTCTCTCTCTCTCTCTCTCTCTCTCTCTCTCTCTCTCTCTCTCTCTCTCTAATTACGTTGCATAATATATTGAGGTTGACACATGTTGAGTTGTTATTGTTGATTATTTGTTTATTTACTTGTTTATTTACTTGTTGACATACTTGTTGATATGCTTGTTGATTTTACTTGTTTATTTACTTGTTGACATACTTGTTTATTTACTTGTACTCGTCTCACTCACCAGGAGAAACGTGGGTATGGTGGTGGCCATGGTGGTGGTGGTGGCCATGGTGATAGTGGTGGTAGTGGAGGGTACTTGGTTGTAGGTGCTGGTGGTGGTAGTGGTGGTGGTCATGGTCCCAGTGCTGCAGACATTGCTAACCAAGCAGCAGGTCAGGCCACAGCAGCTGCGGCGGGACTGAACGGTGCCTCTGCCGCTGCCGCAGGTGCCGCAGCAAGGCAGGCCGCTGCTACTTCCTCTGCCGCAGCCCAGGCGGCACAAGCTGCGGCCGCCGGATCACAGGCACAAGCTGCACAGATCACCACAGCAGCTCAAGGTGCACAGGCAGCTGCATTTACTGAAGCATCATTAGCAACACAAACCAATAAAGCTGAACAAGAAGCTAAACAAACTTATAACTTAGCTGTACAAACAGTTAATGATTTAGATGCTGCTTGGTCTGAGTCACGTGCTATTGTAGAACAAACACACCAAGCATTACAAGCAGCAAGGGCATTCAGAAGATCACAAGCATCTATGGCCTGGCAAGCACAACAAACAACACACTCACTAACACTACAACAGAACCTGGCCCTTAATGACCTACAACAAGCACAACAAGCAGCAGCACAAGCAGAAGCAGCAGCAGCTAAGGCACTCGCTCAAGCAAAGAGTCCAGGTTATGGTCTGACAGCACATTAAATAAATAAATAAACACACACACACACACACACACACAGGTATTGCTAATAAAATTCATGGTATTGTTTGTGTGTGTGTTTGTTTGTCTATAGGTGTGTTGGTGGTGTTGGCAGAGAAGGAACAACAACAATAACAACAACAACAACAACCACTACAACCACAACAACAACAACAACAACAACAACAACAACATATATAATACACTCTATATACATCTAACATACATACATAATTATATATACACAATAAAATAAAATAAATAAATATAATTAACTCTACATTGCATAATTATCTACCTTACATATTATTATTATTCTTTCAAACCCTCATTTAATTAATTTTTTCCTTAATTAATAAAATATAAATAAATGTTTAAACACACAATCAAAAACTTTATGACTCTCCCTCCCTCGTCTATATACAAAAAAAATAATAATAATAATAATCCAAAATAAAATTCAACTATAAAATCCAATTAGTATAGTATGTCAGGAAACAAACAAACAAACAAACAAACAGGACCTACAATTGAACAAACATAATGGTGGTGATGGTTTGTTGTTGTTGTTGTTTGTTTGTTGTTTTCGTTGCTTGGAATAGTTTGGAGGAATCACTTGCTCCAGTTACTACTACCCACATCATCCTTTACTTACCAACAACCCTGAATAAAAAATAATATAACACACTGAATAATTATAATATATCAAATTAATTACAAGCTACAACCCACCGTCATTATTATTATTATTATTATTGTTAAGGTGGTAATTCGTTTTTGTTACATTGGAGTGCCTTGATTCCTCCAAAGTATGTCAGGAAACAACAGGACCAGAAGAACAAAAATAATGGTGTTCTGTTGTTGCTTGGAATAGTTTGGAGGATTCAGTTGCTCCAAATTTACCAACACAGAACTTCCCCCTTAACAACCAATTTTGTAACCTGACCATACAGGGTTACAGTACAAACATACATTAATCCATCAATATATAAATGAATAAATACTTGTATGAACCACTTCATTTTATTTATACTCAGTCCCTCATTTATGTATGTTTTGCCAGGCTGGTGTTATTCATTGTACACTCATTGAACACCAACCCAATGTATGTTTTCCCAGGCTTGTGTTATTCATTATACACTCATTGAACACCACCCAATGTATGTTTTCCCAGGCTTGTGTTATTCATTATACACTCATTGAACACCAACCCAATGTATGTTTTCCCAGGCTTGTGTTATTCATTATACACTCATTGAACACCAACCCAATGTATGTTTTCCCAGGCTTGTGTTATTCATTATACACTCATTGAACACCAACCCAATGTATGTTTTCCCAGGCTTGTGTTATTCATTATACACTCATTGAACACCACCCAATGTATGTTTTCCCAGGCTGGTGTTATTCATTACTATACAGACTGGGGTGCTGATGGTGTAACGGTTAGCACACTTGCCCAGCACGCGAGAGATCCCTGGTTCAATTCCTGGGTCAGTGGAATTGTTGGACAATTTTCCCAGCCCCTTATGTCCCTGTTCACCCCAGCAGTAAATAGGTACCTGGCTGTAAGAGCAAGGATAGCAACCTTGTAGGCTGGGGGAAGATGTGTTGATGTAAACTACCCAGCACACATCTCAACTACCCAGCAACACACCGGTGAGGGCTGGTTCTATCCAGAAATGAGGAATCTGATATCCTCTACCACACCCTGGCCCGTTCCATCTGTCTCTCTTACTATTTCTCATTCCTTCTGGGTAGGTGACGAGATGACCCCATTGGGTGGCACAATAAGGAAGACTACAGACGGTGGGAATGTTGGCCCGGGGGTACATACCTACGAGCCGGCAGTCCCCTCGTCTGTTGCCTTCGAAGAAACAGATCTCACTATCACCCTGACTCCCATTTGGGGGTCCGAGCATTTGCGCGGCTTAGGTGAACCGGACTCGGGACTACTCGGCCAGCGAGACCGGTGTCAGAGGAAGTGGTGTTGATAGGTAGGTGTTGACTGGGCCATGGCTGGTGAGTGAGTCAGTGTATGGTGACACTAGTATACTGTCTGACTCGCCGTCCCTAGAAAACACTTGGTGGTGTGTGTTTTTTCTATACCTCAACCTGAGGACTGTAGGGTGTGAGTAGCACGTGACTCTTGTGAGGCCCGGAGATTATTGGGTGTCACACTAGATGATGAGACAGTGGAGCTTGGTGGTGGTGGTGATGTTGGTACCGTAGCTTGTCTTCTGTCCCATTAGATGACCACCACACCTTATTTATAAACATCACTATGAGCATTGTCTGGTGCTGTTTGTTTCCTGGCATACTTTGGAGGAATCAAGGCACTCCTCCAATGTACCAAAAGTATATAACCTTCCATTTAAACTTTTGTATCAGTCTGTATTGATTAATGTTAGCAATGAATTAAGATTTATTGTTTTATTTTACATTATATTGGTTTTGTATTGATTGTAAATTACAGGTTTAAGAAATCATATGTTTACACAACGTACACAGAGGGTGAATGGAAAACAGTCATAACACTTTGTTGGTTTTTATTTATGTAATGTTAAAGGTAAATACATTATATATATATATATATATATATATATATATATATATATATATATATATATATATATATATAGTGGGTAAATAATGGAGTGGGTTGTAGGAGAGACAGTTGTAGTGGTGGTGTGTGTGTGTGTGTGTGTGAGATGAGATGGTGTTGGTGGTGTTGGTGTGTGTGTGTGTGTGGGGGGGGGATGAGATGGTGTTGGTGGTGTGTGTGTGTGTGTGTGGGGGGGATGAGATGGTGTTGGTGGTGTTGGTGTGTGTGTGTGTGTGGGGGGGGGATGAGATGGTGGTGTTGGTGTGTGTGTGTGTGTGTGTGGGGGATGAGATGGTGTTGGTGGTGAGTTGTATTGTGTTTATAATAGTTTTATTTAGTGGTACCCATAACCACCACCATAACCTCCACCGTAACCACCTCCTGTACCCTTAGCCTTAGCCTTAGCCTTAGCCTTAGCCAGGGCCTTGGCTGCAGCACCTTGTGTCTCATTGGTTACATTGTACTGTAGGTCAGTAATACACATTCATAACACTTTTGTTTATATTTGTATAATGTTATGGGTAATTATATTGGAGTGTAAACATTGGAATGGGTTGTATAATGTTATGGGTAATTATATTGGAGTGTAAACATTGGAATGGGTTGTATAATGTTATGGGTAATTATATTGGAGTGTAAACATTGGAATGGGTTGTATAATGTTATGGGTAATTATATTGGAGTGTAAACATTGGAATGGGTTGTATAATGTTATGGGTAATTATATTGGAGTGTAAACATTGGAATGGGTTGTATAATGTTATGGGTAATTATATTGGAGTGTAAACATTGGAATGGGTTGTATAATGTTATGGGTAATTATATTGGAGTGTAAACATTGGAATGGGTTGTATAATGTTATGGTAAATATATTGGAGTGTAAACATTGGAATGGGTTGTATAATGTTATGGTAATTATATTGGAGTGTAAACATTGGAATGGGTTCAGTGAGGGACAGATGTTTGGTGTTATATTAAGTGTGTTGTGTTATGGCTGTCAGTGTTGTGTTATGGCTGTTAGTGTTGTGTTATGGGTATATAGTAATATTAATGGTATCCATAACCACCACCATAGCCACCACCATACCCTCCACCATACCCACCACCATAACCACCACCATAACCACCACCATAACCACCACCATAGCCACCACCATAACCACCACCATACCCACCACCATAACCACCACCATAACCACCACCACTACCCTTAGCCTTAGCCAAGGCCTTGGCTGCAGCACCTTGTGCCTGATTGGCTGCTGATTGTGCTGACTGTAAATCAGTAATAATCAGTAATTGTTGTTGATGTAATGAATTTGCTGCTTGTTGTGCTTGCCATGTCATTGCTTCTTGTGTTGATCTAACATTACTTGCAGCTTGAAGAGCTTGATAAGCTTCACTTACAACATCTCTTGCTTCATGTCTAGCATTATTAAGATCATTAGTTATTTCTACAGATAATTTATGTGTATTTAATGCAGATTGTTGAGCAGCAAATGCTTTTGCTGATAATGAAGATTCAGTAAATGCAGCAATTTGTGCTCCTTGTGTTGCTTGTGTTAATTGTGCTGCTTCAGATTGTTTTTGTGCTGCAGCAGCTTGTGCTGTTTGTGCTGCAGCAGCTGATACAGCAGCAACTTGGTTAGCTACTGACTTAGCAGCAGCTGCTGATACTCCACTTAAACCTGCAGCAGCTGCTGAAGCTGAAGCTGCAGCTTGGTTAGCAATGTCTCCTGAAGAAGGTCCATGACCACCTCCACCTCCACCTCCAACGATCAGGTATCCACCACCACCTCCACCATGACCACCTCCACCACCACCACCACCACCACCACCACCATGACCTCCAGTAAACGCTCCGGTAAAACCACGCTTATCCTGATGACAACAACAATAATAATAATAATAATTATAAAAGACACACTAACAAAGTTAAACGTGTGTACTAACAACAACAACAACAACACAACACAACTCACACTTAACACTGACTCTCAAATACAACACACACATAAAATTATAACATAACATACTAAGCAACCATTACATAACGTTTTTGTATTATTGTACCAAAACAGTTACAGGAAACCCCAGAATAAATATAATGAATAATTTTTTGTATCCACCACTAATATTAATGATTTACTAAGCCTGTGTTAAAAGGATCTAGGTGCTAAATTTAATCATCTCTCTCTCTCTCTCTCTCTCTCTCTCTCTCTCTCTCTCTCTCTCTCTCTCTCTGTATATATTTATAAGTGATTTACTGACCCTGTGTTAAAAGAATATAATATGTGATCAATTTAATAATCTTCTTATATCTTATAATTATAGTCTATTACTACTGTTAATTAATACTAATGTTCACTACTCACCCTCACACTGTCATCACACATCACCACATCTGTAGAGAGAAATTAGAGTCAATAATAATAATAATAATAATAATAATAATGGTAATAATAATAATAATAATAATGGTAATAATAATAATAATAATAATAATAATAATAATAATAATAATAATAATGATAATGAAATAATAATAATAATAATAATAATAATAATAACAATAATAATAATAAATTAAAATCAATAATAATAATAATAATAATAATAATAATGGAAATAATAATAATAATAATAATATCAACATTAATGATAATAATAATAATAATAATAATGGCAATAATAATAATAATTGATAAATGGACACACACACACACACACACACAGAAAAAAAAACACACAAACACACACACACACACACATACCTAGACACACAAGTAGAGATAAGAGTCTAAAATCAGCCATCTTGTTCTTGTTGTTGTTGTTGTTGTTGTTGTTGTTTGGGGAAGGTTGTTATCACCCTGTGTGTATGTGTGTGTGTGTGTGTGTGTGTTCCAGTCTGCCCACCTTATATATATCTAATGGGGGGGGGGGGGAATGGGGGTAGTGGGAAGTGATGGGGGGGAGTGGGGAGATGGGGGGAAATGGAGGTTGAAAGGGGGGGGAGTGGGAAGTGATGGGGGGGGGGCTTGTTGGTAGTGGGGGCAGGAAAGGGATAGGGGTGTGGGGGGCAATGGGAGTGATGGGGGGAGGAACTGGGGGTGGTGATGGGGGGCGCTTGTTGATTGGGGGAATGGGGAGTGAGTGAGGGAGGGAAAGGGGGGTGGGAGGACTGGGGGGGAGAGAGAAAGGGATGGGGACACACACACACACACACACACACACACACAACACACACACAATAAATAGACAATACAACACACACACACACACACACACACACACACACACACACACACACACACACACACACACAATAAAAAGACAATACAACACACAACACACACACACACACACAATACAACACACACACACACACACACACACACAATAAAAAGACAATACAACACACACACACACACAATACAACACACACACACACACACACACACACACACACACACACAATAAAAAGACAATACAACACACACACACACACACACACACACACACACACACAAAAAAGACAACACACACACACACACACATATATATAAGGAGAGTAGGTAGGTATTACAAGTCAGTGTGTACCCAGCATTGAGAGAGACATCATGCTTGTTGTTCAGTCTCTCGTGGCACTTGTTATTATGGGTAAGTGTGTGTGTGTGTGTGTGTGTGTGTGTGTGTGTGTGTGTGTGTGTGTGTTGAGGAAGTGTGTGTGTGTATTGAGGAAGTGTGTGTGTGTGTGTGGTGTGTGTGTGTGTGTGTGTTGAGGAAGTGTGTGTGTGTGTGTTTGTTGAGGAAGTGTGTGTGTGTGGTGTGTGTTTTGGGGAAGTGTGTGTGTGTGTGTGTGTTTTGAGGAAGTGTGTGTGTGTTTTTTTTGAGGAAGTGTGTGTGTGTGTGTGTGTTTTGAGGAAGTGTGTGTGTGTGTGTGTGTGTGTGTGTGTGTGTGTATTGAGGAAGTGTGTGTGTGTGTGTGTGTGTGTGTGTGTGTGTGTGTGTGTGTGATAATATTTGTTTGTGTGTTTGTAAGTGATAATATTTGTTTGTGTGTTTGTAAGTTATAATATTTGTTTGTTTGTTTGTAAGTTATAATGTTTGTTTATTTGTTTGTGTTTACAGGGGTGGTGGTGGTGGGGGAGGAGGAGGTGGTGGTGAGGGTAAGTGTTGTAATGATAATTATGTATTCAAAATTAATTACGTATTTTTTACATATATAAAAATTATTACATATTAAAAAATTATTACATATTAAAAAAATTATTACATATTAAAAAGTATATTTTTTTTGGAATACTTATTTGGAAAAAACCTACAGTAATGTATATTAAAAAATTATAATATATTTTAAAAAATATGTCATATATATATATATGTAATTAATATTATCTCTTTGTCCCGTGTGTGTGTGTGTGTGTGTGTGTGTGTGTGTGTGTGTGTGTGTGTGTGTGTGTGTGTGTGTGTGTGTGTGTGTGTGTGTGTGTGTGTGTGTGTGTGTGTGTGTGTGTGTGTACAGGCCAAGCGAGGGTACAGCGGGGGTAACCATGGCAGTGGAGGCTACAGCAGTGGGGGCGGGGGGTACCTATTAACATCAGGAGGCCACCACGGCCCCTCGGCATCAGAGGTTGCAAACCAGGCCGCAAACCAAGCCACCGCCGCCGCCGCAGGTCAGCCAGGAGCCGCAGCCGCAGCCTACGGATCAGCCGCCAACCAAGCCGCAGAGGCCTCGTCAGCAGCGGCACAAACAGCACGCACAGCAGTAGCAAACAAACTAGTTGAAGCTGCACACATAACACAAGCAGCTCAAGGGGCCCAAGCAGCTGTATTTTCCGAGTCAGCTAAAACACAACTCACCCTAGCAGCTGAAGATGAAGCTAAAAACACATACACACAGGCACTCCAGACAGCACGGGATTTGGATGCTGCACACGCCGAGGCACAGGCCGTGGTTATGCAGACGTACCAAGCCTTAAAGTACGCCCGTTCAGTACGTACGAGTCAGTCTGGAATGGCACGGGAAGCACAACAAGCAGCACATTCACTCACACAGCAGCAAGCATTATCAGTGAATGATCTACAGGAAGCACAAGCAGCGGCAGCACAGGCAACAGCTGCTTCATCTAAGGCTATACAGAAGGCTAAGGGTAGTGTAGGGTATGGAGGTAAACACTAAGGCTATATAAATGAAGGGTAAGGGGGGGAATATGAGGGTAAGGAGTAAGGGTAATAACAGTGTGTATGTGTGGGGTATGAAAGGTAAACACTAAGGGTATATAATGAAGGGTAAGGGTAGTGTGGGGTATGGAGGGAAACACTAAGGCCATATAAAGAAGGGTAAGGGTAGTAGTGTATGGTATGGAGGTAAACACTAAGGCTATATAATGAAGGGTAAGGGCAGTGTAGGGTATGGAGGTAAACACTAAGGGTATACAGAAAGCTAAGGGTAGTGTAGGGTATGGAGGTAAACACTAAGGGTATACAGAGAAGGGTAAGGGTAGTCTAGGGTATGGAGGTAAACACTAAGGCTATATAAAGAAGGGTAAGGGTAGTGTAGGGTATGGAGGGAAATACTAAGGGTATACAGAAGTGTGAGGGGAGGATATGAGGGAAACAATAAGGGTATACAGAAGGCTTTATAAGGGTAGTGTAGGGTATGGAGGGAAACACTAAGGCTAAAAATAGTATGAAGGGTAAGGACTAAGGGCAACAACAGTGTGGGGGGGTCTATGAGGGATAAGGAGTAAGGGTAACTAACTACAGTATCAGGGGGTATGAGGTAAAAAAAAAAAAAAAAAAAAAAAAAAGTATGAGGGGGTATGAGGTAAAAAAAAAAGTATGAGGGGGTATGAGGTAAAAAAAAAAGTATGAGGGGGTATGAGGTAAAAAAAAAAGTATGAGGGGGTATGAGGTAAAAAAAAAAGTATGAGGGGGTATGAGGTAAAAAAAAAAGTATGAGGGTGTATGAGGTAAAAAAAAAAAAGTATGAGGGGGTATGAGGTTAAAAAAAAAGTATGGGGATATGAGTTAAAAGAAAGAAAAAAAGAAAAAAGTATGAGGGGGTATGAGGTTAAAAAAAAAAAGTATGAGGTAAAAAAAAAAGTATGAGGGGGTATGAGGATAAAAAAAGAAAAAAAAGTATGAGGGAGTATGAGGTTAAAGACAGAAAAAAAAGTATGAGGGGGTATGAGGTAAAAAAAAAGTATGAGGGGGTATGAGGTAAAAAAAAAGTATGAGGGGGTATGAGGTAAAAAAAAAGTATGAGGGGGTATGAGGTAAAAAAAAAGTATGAGGGGGTATGAGGTAAAAAAAAAAAAAGTATGAGGGGTATGAGGTAAAAAAAAAAGAAAAAAAGTATGAGGGAGTATGAGTTTAAAGAAAGAAAAAAAGAAAAAAAGTATGAGGGGTATGAGGTAAAAAAAAAAGTATGAGGGGGTATGTAAAAAAAACAAAAAAAAAAGTATGAGGAGTAAACACTAAATAATAAAAATATCAAACACTATTCACACTAACTTTTATTATTAGACAACAACAATATACACACACCGAGTTAACCAATAATAATTATGTTTCATTTCAGTATTTTCCAATTTTATATATGTGAACCATTTTGATACTCGTTTCATTAGGAAAGGCATTATTATTATTATTATTATTTTTTTTTTTTTTTTTTTTTTTTTTTTTTTTGGAAATACCTCCTACTCACTCATCTATCCAATAATTTTCTGGTGTAAGGTTAATGTATGTTGTTGTTGTTGTTGTTTTTTGGTGTAGGAGAATAATTATACATACAATTATTTGTTTATTTAAGGGAGCCTGTGTGTGTGTGTGTGATGTAGTCAGAAAATTGGAGGGGTAAATGAGTCCTTCAAATATTGCCACGAAACACACACACACACACACACACACACACACACACACACCTATATAGAAGGAGCTTGTTTGTTTGTTTGTTTCGTGGTCAGGAGGAATCAGAAGCCTCCACACACACACACACACACACACACACACACACACACACGATCACAGGGTCCTTAAGGGGGAAGTTTTGTGTTGGTAATTAAATCTGGAGCAACTGAATCCTCCAAACTATTCCAAGCAACAACAACAGAACAACAACACCATTATTTTTGTTCATCTGTGTGTCCTGTTGTTTCCTGGCATACTTTGGAGGAATCAAGGCACTCCAATGTAACAAAAGTGAATTAATTACTCCTTTAACGCTAATAAGGGGGGGGGGGGAGTATGGAGGGGGGGGGGGGTAAAAACTAAGGCTAAGGGTAGTATGGGGGGAGGGTGGGGGGTATGGGGGGGGCAAAAACTAAGGCCAAGGGTAGTATGGGACTAAGGTTCAAGGCTATTATTATTATTATTGTTTTTTTTTTTTATTATTATTATTATTATTGCTATTATTATTATTATTATTATTATTGCTATTATTATTATTTACTTTTATGTTTTTCTGTTATTTAGACTTGTTTATTTAATTATATTGTATTTTTTATTTTAGTTTATCATTATTATTTGTGGTATTTATTTTTTAATTACTATTATTATTATTATTATTTGTGTATTATTTATATATTCATTATTATTATTATTATTATTATTATTATATTATTGTTATTATTTCTGATTGCCCCCCCCCCCTCACAAAACACCTTAATTAATTAACGAATAATTACACCTGTGAAATAAATGAACACGATATAAAATGTTACCTGTTATTTCATTACATCACTAACCAATTATTATTATTAGTAGTAGTAGTAGTAGTAGTAGTAGTAGTAGTAGTTGTTGCTTGGAATAGTTTGGAGGATTCAGTTGCTCCAGATTTATTTAGCATCACAAAACTTCCCCCTTAAGAACCCTGTGATCGTGTGTGTGTGTGTGTGTGTGTGTTCTGATGATTCCTCCCGAAACAAACAAACAAGCTCCTTCCACATAGGTGTGTGTGTTTCGTTTCGTTTCACCTGGTCTTGATCACGTCCTGGACACGTGCTCACCAACTGTTACCCTCACGGAATGAGCTCAGAGCTCGTAATGACCGATCTTTGGGTAAGGCTGGAACCTTTTTCCACACACCGGAATAGCGAGGTCACAACTCCTTGACTTACGTCCCGTACCTATTCTCTGCTGGGTGAACAGTATGTATGTATGTATGTATTCTCTGCTAGGTGAACAGTATGTATGTATGTATATGTATATATTGTCTGCTAGGTGAACAGTATGTATGTATATATATGTATATGTATGTATTCTCTGCTAGGTGAACAGGGGTTACACATTTAAGGAAACAATCCCAAATTGTCTCCACCCGACCGGGGATTCGAACCCAGGACCTCTCGGATGTGAGCCGAGCGCTCTAACCACTACACCACCGGGCTGTGTAGTAGTAGTAGTGTGTGTGTGTGTGTGTGTGTGTGTGTGTGTGTGTGGAGGCTTCTGATTCCTCCCGACTATGCCACGAAACAAACAAACAAGCTCCTTCCATATAGGTGTGTGTGTGTGTGTGTGTGTGTGTGTGTGTGTGTGTGTGTGTGTGTGTGTGTGTGTTTGTTTCGTGGCAATATTTGAAGGACTCGTTTACCTCCAATTTTCTGACTACAACACACACAGAGTCCCTTAATTAAAGTTCGAAAAATGATAGATAACTTCTGGGCCAAAAGGTTTGCTGATAACTTTTTTTTTAACATAGAGGGAAAAGGCCATTAAAATCAATACTGAGAAAAAGAGTTAATAAAATAAAGAGGTTTTTCTTTATTTAATATTGGCAAAAAGTGGGCTTCCTCTCACACATACATACATACATACGTACAGTCACAATCAAATATGCACCCACACTTTTTTCCTTCCATGGTAGTAATTATCTTGGTAATAAAGAACAACACGTGTTTATATGATTTTGCAGCACCTCATAATAATAATAATAATAATAATTGAGGGGGTTGGTTGAGTTGACGTAAGGTGTTGTTGTTGTATGATAATATTTTGATATGATACTGATTTTCCAGCACCTCATAATAATAATAATAATAATTGAGGGGGTTGAGTTGACGTAAGGTGTTGTTGTTGTATGGTTATATTTTGATATGATACTGATTTATTTGCACGATGGAAGGAAAGTGTGGGTGGTTATTTGATTGTGGCTGTACAAATATACATAGGGTCGATTCCACAGTGGTTGGTAGTGGTTTGTAAGCACGCAAACAAAAGAATGTTAGCTGTGTAAATGACTTATGGGTGAATTATTTAATGAATTTGGGAGTAAACTATACAGTGATTATCATTATCTAACTGTTGGATAGATTTTGTGAATGTGGGTGGATACTCAGCTTTTGGAAAATAATGAAGCCTTAA
>JAWQEG010008146.1:0-16288 GCA_033782935.1 Petrolisthes cinctipes | reverse complement strand
GTAGTAGTAGTAGTAGCATCCTCACATGAAATACTAGTACACACTGGTCCTAAACTATTATAATTATAGGCTTGTGTGTGTGTGTGTGTGTGTGTGTGTGTGTGTGTGTGTGTGTGTGTTTTCGATTACGTAATGGTTTTTAAGGCGATATATTTATAGAGTGTGTGTGTGGAAAAGTGTATGTGTGTGTGTGTCAAGGTGTGTGTGTGTAGAAGTGTATGTGTGTGTCAGGGTATGTGTGTGTGTGTGTGTGTGTAGAAGTGTACGTGTGTGTCAGGGTGTGTGTGTGTGTGTGTGTGTGTGTAGAAGTGTACGTGTGTGTCAGGGTGTGTGTGTGTCACGGTGTGTGTGTGTGTGTATGTGAAGGAAGTTTACGTGTGTGTAGAGATGTGTATGTGTGTGTAGAAGTGTACGTGTGTGTGTAGAAGTGTACAGTGACGAGCACTAATAAGTATACAGCTTTGGTTGAAGCTTCGAACAGTCCAAATTCACCAACGAACTAATTCCAATGGAGATATTATTGTGCATTTACTTACTGTCTATAGGTATTCGAAGCACACCTGGATACTTATTAGTGCTCGTGACTGTACGTGTGTGTAGAGATGTGTATGTGTGTGTGTCAGGGTGTGTGTGTGTGTGTGTAGAAGTGTGCGTGTGTGTAGAGATGTGTATGTGTGTGTGTCAGGGTGTGTGTGTATGTGATGAAAGTTTACATGTGTGCCAGGGTGTGTGTGTGTGTGTGTGTGTGTGTGTGTAGAAGTGTACGTGTGTGTAGAGATGTGTATGTGTGTGTCAGGGTGTGTGTGTATGTGAAGAAAGTTTACATGTGTATCAGGTTGTGTGTGTGTATGTGAAGAAGAGTACGTGTGTGTAGAGATGTGTATGTGTGTGTCAGGGTGTGTGTGTGTATGTGGAGAAGTTTACGTGTGTGTAGAGATGTGTATGTGTGTGTGTCAGGGTGTGTGTGGCAACTGACTGTGTAGTGTGTAGTGTTCGTAGACTCAGTGACAGTACAGTGGTGCCAGGTGTGTGTGTGTGTGTGTGTAAAGCTAAACAAGAAGGTCAACTCTGTGAAGGAAGTGACAGACAGTAGCGCCACTTTGCTGTGTGGTCAGGAGAAACATTACTCATCACGTCATGGAGGGGGTGGGGAGGTAGGGGGGGAGGGATATATAGGTCTTCAAATGCAGTGTTAATTTTTTTTTTTTTTTTTTTTTTTTTTTTTTTTTAGTTATTCATGTTGATGTTGGCATAAATTGATAATGAAAAAAGAAAATTAATCATGAAATCACCTTCACTCAACTACAGCCTCCCGCCACCTTCACCCCCACCCCCACACCCCCACACCCATACCCCCAACCACCGAGATGTGGCACCGTCGCAGTCTTCGAGTCGAGGTGTGAAGCTGGAAACAACACAAACACCCATGAACCTGAGTCGAAGCAATCATTTGAACCAACGAGAGAGTGAGGGATGAAGGGTATAGTGTTGGTGGTGGTTGTACAGCTTTGGTTGAAGTTTTGAACAGTCCAATTCACCAACGAAGAAATTCCAATGGAGATGTTATTGTGCATTTATTTACTGTCTCTAGGCATTCGAAGCACACCTGAAAACTTATTAGTGCTCGTGACTGTACTGTATACACGCGATCCAAAACTTGTATCCAGGTCTTGTTGAAGTTTCGAATCATTTGATATGCTAGTGAACCAATTACAACGCTTATCCTTTTTCATATTTGCTTGAGCTCGCGTAATATTCGATCAGGCTATTCGAAGCAAGTCTGGATACATATTTTGGATTGCGAGTGTACAGCCACAATCCAATATCCACCAACACTTTCCTTCCATCGTAGTAAATATCTTGGTAGTAATGAACAACACGTGTATGATATTGCAGCACCTCATAATAATAATTGAGGGGGTTGAGTTGACATAAATAAGGTATTGTATGATTATATTTCGATATGATACTGATTTACTTGCACGATGGAAGGAAAGTGTCGGTGGTTATTTGATTGTGGCTGTACAGTGGATTCAAGTAGTAGGAATCAATATTTTATGGAAGATTATACCAATGTGAAATACCAAGTGACTGAATCATCTAAACATAGAATGTAATATAATAAATACCACTTGCTAACTTTACAAGCCAACCAGAGATTATTCACTTTATAAGAAATCAATTGTATTATTATTTGTTTCTGTGTTATTATTATGATCATACACACTACTGTATTGCTAAGGGGAGAGTATACTTTTGGTACAGCCACAATCAAATAACCACCAACACTTTCCTTCTATTGTGCAAATAAATCAGTATCATATCAAAATATAATCATACAACAACACCTTAAGTCAACGCAACCCACTCAATTATTATTATTATTATTATGAGGTGCTGCAAAATCATACATACACGTGTTGTTCTTTATTACCAAGATATTTACTACGATGGAAGGAAAGTGTGGGTGGATATTTGATTGTGGCTGTACATTGGAGTGCCTTGATTCCTCCAAAGTATGCCAGGGAACAGAACCAGAGGAACAAATATAATGGTGGCCTGTTGCTTGGAATAGTTTGAAGGAATAACTTGCTCCGGATTTACCAACACTTTATCCTTCTCTTAATTAAGGGAAGATTGTCTTGTTGGTGAAAGGGAAGGTCTGGGATTCCTCCAAAAATATCCCTGGAAACAGACCCTCCATTAAAGTAACATTAGGGTTGTCTGTTTCCTGGCATAGTTTGGAGGAATCAGTAGCATTCAAATTCACCAACAAGATAATTTCCCTTTAACCTTCTTATAGTGTAAATTTAGTCAAGAGTAAGATTATCAGGTTAGTATCGTAATCCCAGAGATACATATATATATATTTTTGAGCAATGTATTTAGATAATATCATAATTATTTACATCATTTGGATCCCATTACCATAAAATACAAAAAGTTGTCAAAATATCATCCCAGGCAGCTGAACAAAAAAGTAGCTGTCTTCTATAACAAATAATTATCACCTTAGGAAAGATATGAAAATCACCCGAAAAACATTAATTAAGTGTGTCAGTGACTATTTAACTAATTTATGTACTCCCCTCTACCATTGCAATAATAATATATAACAACATAGATTTAGATATAATGAATTTATATCTACAGAATAATAATTATAATGGACGTGCCAAGAACTTTGTATATGGCGAAACATAATATTATGATACTATAATTATAATTGATGTGTGTTTGTCTATTCTAAGTTTAATGCTAACACAATAAGTTAACACATTCTATGTATATACTTACTTATTAATAATACATTGTACAACCAGTGTACAGTATCGCACATACAAACAAAAACACAATACACATAATACAATCACTTATTACAAATACAATATCCATCATAGAGTACGTATACAGTAAAAACAAAAACAATCAACAATGTGTGTTTTCATAACAATAAAATAAATTTCCTGATATGATGAATAAAATAGAGAGAACCACTACATTAATGAACTACATACAGTAGAAAAAGTGAATAATCTACTTCTATTTAACATGATGATTTAAAGAAGATCTTGAGGTTTTCTTAAATCTAATAATTATATTTGTGAATTAAGTATAAACTAACTGATAATTCGTAAAATAAAAAGAAAAAATAATAGTTTACGAATTACTACTTAGATATTCTTTCTAAAATATTCTACTTGTGAAGAAAGTGTAGGTTATGGAGAAAAGGAGCTTTACGAAAAGTTCCAGGGTTCATTGTTTTCTGGTCTTTGGTCACCTGCAGCCAGCCGAGGACCATGGGGTTACTCGAGTCGTCCTGAGGGAGGGGGAGGGGGCCCAGAGGGAGGGGGGACTGATCTGGGGGTCGGCGGAAGAAAACATCAGCCGGGAGGGGAAGCAAATGGGTAAACTTGTGTGGCAAATCATGAGGAGGCACTGAGTCAGGGTTTATGGACGAGTTTTCAGACACCTTCGACATCCAGTTTTCCCTGAGTCGCCTTCTGATGGGGTCTTGGTTCACCAGGCCTTGCTCGTCGTCATAGGATGCATCTACTGGGTGGTACTGCTGATGTTTATGTTGTCTGGGCAGTGAGGATCGAATAGGTTGGTGCCGAAGTCTCCATGAATCGAAAGGATTGAGGGAATAAATATCTTCTTCCTCCCAAGCTCGTCGGACCAACTCAAGCCTCGATTTTGGTCTTGGTGGTTGGTCCTGAAGGTCATCCAAAGGGTCGTCTTGAGTGCTAATGTGATGCTGTTGTTGTTGGTGGTGGTGGTGAGAACTTCTGTGAGGTGAAATGGAAGTTGGTCTGAGCTGGGAACTGTTGGTGCGGTGGTTCTGATTTTTGACACGGTTCCTCCTCGAGTTCTGAGTCTTGAAGCTTTGGTTGGACCACTTTTGGCGTCTGGAACTTCGTAGCTCTTCCCCTCTTCCGTCTCGATAGTCTTCATTCTCTTCCCAGTCATCTCTAATATCAGCATCTCTGCCTTCTTCATAGTAACAGCTGGAATCATGTCTACTCTCCCTCATACCTCGAACACTTCTTTTGTCTCTGAAGCTTTTCACCTCTCTTCCACTCCTCCTCACAGACTTTGAACTAACCTCCCTCATGCTACGAGAACGAGATAGTCGTTCACGTTCCTCCCCGCCGAGCCGTACATATCTTCCCCTTCGACCACCCCAGGAGTCCTTGAAAGTTGTTCTTCGGGTACTGCTCCTCCCTCGCTCTCCTCTGTACGATCTTCTGGTGGGTGGCGAACGAGAAGAAAAGGCTGAGGCAGAGCGAGAAGAGGGTGACAAGTGTCGAGGCGTCAGGTAAGAGCACTGACTCGTGCGACCATCTCTCAGACATCTCTCTCGGCAATCGTAAGGGTCATAACAATCATCGTCACCCTCATAGCGTGAATTGGTCCTAAGATAAGATGAAGACAGACCTGAAGTTCTTCTATTCTTGACCCATCGCCGGAAGTTTTGGATGCCTGATCTAATCTTCTCACCCCTTCCTCCTCCTCCTCCTTCTCGCCTTTCTCGTAATTTTATTTCCCCTCTTCCACCTCTTCCTCTTTTTCTCTGGTCAGGTTTTTTCTTCATAGTCCGCCACAGCATTCTCTTGAGTTCTGCCTGTATGGGTTGGGAGGTCATGACGCACCCCTTGTGTCCGTGACCAGTGATGAGTTCCTTGATGACTGCGCTCCGTTGCCTTTGGGCTGATGAGTTTCGACTCCCAAAGAGCAGTTTCCTTAGCTGCATGTCTCTGCGCCTCAACCGGTCTTTCCTCTCTCTATGGTCGCTGGCAGCTGGAGACACCAAGGTCATGTGTGGAGTCTCTTCTTCTTCATTGGAGTCTACACTGTGACTTTGACTATCTTCTTCTTCTCCTCCCATGCTACTGCCATAAATCTTTGAGTGGCCTTCCAAGTGATCAGATCTTCTTACACAAAGCAGGGAGTCTTGGGAGAAGTTGTACTGACTTTGGTGGTCATTCTGCTGATGCTGCTTAACAGGGGAAGGGTTGGGGTTGAAATTAATATCTTTTGCTCTGCCAGGGAGGGTAAGGGAGTAATGGGAGCAGGTTGAGCAGGACACAGAGTCTGAGAGGGAGCGACGAGAGAAACTACGAGGCACTGAAGCTGATTGGAGATTAGGAGGCAGAGGTGGTGGTGGTGGAGGAGGTGGTGGTGGTGGTGGTGCTGGTGGTGGGGAATTATGAGGAGTAGAGGAGGGAGGTGGATTACCTTTGTGTACAGAGTGGGATTTTGGACCAGAGTTTGGAGTGTCTAGTGGGGAGGGACAACAGGAACAAGGTGCAGACCCACAACTACTACAACAAGAAGAATTGCAGTTTGTACCATTGGACATACTTCTCTCAATATTTATCTTCTCTTTTGCAAGCATTTTCATATTGTTTCTCCTTTCTTTAATCGTTTCACTATTCTTCCTACCCATATATCCTTTTCCTCTTTTCTTATTTCTCCTCTTTATTACTGACCCTCTATTTATCTTCCTAACTCTTCCCCTAATTTTCTTCATGAGTCCCTGTCTGGCTGGAGGTGACATATCCTAATCGGCTTTGGTCCTGTACGTGTTCTTCCAGATCTCGACCAGAATCACTGCCGAATGGAACCTATAAAGGATGAGGAGTGGCAGTGAAATCCTGGAAATGATCCCCCAGGCCAGGACGCCATAGAAACCATACTGGAACTGCTGGGTAACGCTGGTGTGGGTCATGAAGGTGTCCAGGATCCAGAGGGTAATGTTGGAAAAGAGGAGGAAAGTGATGACCTGACGTCCGGGTTTGGTCAGCATCTGGTAGCGAGAGGTGCAGGTTCGACGGCTCGCCTCTGCCACCAACATATCCTGCAGAGACACCTGGAATGGAAAGCAGTGTGTTCATGGAGTGGAACAGAAAATGAGGTGAAGTTCTTTGTGAAATGGAATGCATGGACGGCGGTGAAGTGAATTTGTCTGTTGGTGTGTGTGGTGGGAGTTGTAAGTGGTTGATGAGAAACTGTATAGTGTTTAGGATTGTATGGAGATTATTTATTGATGATGTGAATATTCTCTCTCTCTCTCTCTCTCTCTCTCTCTCTCTCTCTCTCTCTCTCTCTCTCTCTCTCTCTCTCTCATTGGTGGTTGTTGGAGATTGTGAACTGTGTGGCAGTTCATATACCTTCAATACCTTCATACCTTCAATATTACATCATTATTTTGACTTGATTATTTTTCATCATCAATCAATCACATTTTATGTCTGAACTCACCTGGATTAAAAGCAGTGCATGTAAACAAAAGGTTGCCAGATACTCCGATTCCTCCCACTTGACACCACCAACGATCATACCAAAGACAGCAAAGATGTAGACCCCAACAATGGTCGATGACAACAAGAGGCGGTCCAGGTCCAGGGGCTTTGAAGTGGAGACCGAGAGTTTGGGGATCTGCAAGAAACCGATGACCGAGACGATGACCGACAGACTGAGAATGATGGTCTGGGTGCCGTTGCAGATCCAGAACATCTTGGTCTTGAACTCCTCTTGTTCTTTCATGACGAAGAAGATGATGAGGATGACGATGCCCCCGACCAGACACAACAGACCCAGGAACAGACCCTTGGAGGCCGACCGACAGTCCACCTGTAAAACACAAGAAGGTTAAGTTACGAAAGGTTCACATGTAGTCAGTCACACACACACACACACACACACACACACACACACAGTATTATACACATCCACACACATTCTTTGATTTATGCACCCACAAGAATAAAGTACGTTGATATAATTTTGTTTTTTATAATCTTTAGACATCAGTACAAGAATATTTACAAAAAAAAAAAAAAAAAAAAAAACTCAGTTGGTAGTGAAAGGAACAAATAAAAGTCCCCTGCTGCTTATAGAGTCTTTCCATACCTTCCAATAGCCCTTCCTGACTCCTCTCTTGTCCAGGGTGGCCGAGTCTTCCATAGCCGCCTTGGCCAAATGTCCCAGCTTCTTCAGTTTCTCCTTCCCTACGTTACACCACATCACGTAGGTCACGGCAGCAGCGATCAGGCTGGACAGAAAACGGGAAGGAAGGAAGGAAAGGGACAGTCTTAGTTAGTATCTCCCTTGTGGTACCATATCTCTTTATTTATCTTTTCTGAGTGTTGGGGAAAGGGTCTATCTGTCTGTCTGTCTGTTTGTCTGTCTGGATGAATGATAAGGTGTTTGATTGTTTGTTTGTTTGTTTGTTTGTTTGCTTACATGCTTGGAGGGGGAAAAGGACCCATTTTTGTTTTATCCCAAGCCACCATTACCATAGAAGTGTTCAATTCATCAGTATTGGTGTTCTGAGAGTTATTGTACGTGTTGGTGATTATGGTAGTTGATAATAATATGGATAAAATTCAGATGTGCAAACTTCCTTCATTCTCTCCGTCCCAGTGACAATATATGAGAACACCTGGGCATGATTTTTTAGGGGATAGTATACGTTTGGTACATTGGAGCGTAGAGAGAGAGAGAGAGAGAGAGAGAGAGAGAGAGAGAGAGAGAGAGAGAGAGAGAGAGAGAGAGAGAGAGAGAGAAACAAGACCAGATTGACAAAAATAATGGTGTCCTGTTGCTTGAAATAGTTTGGAGGAATCAGTTGCTCCAGATATACCAACACCCTAGCTACTACACCCTTAAATAGATACTTCATATTGAGTTTTCTAAGGAAATTATAATAGTTAGCAGTTACTAATAATATAATACTCTCTTGTTTTGACAGGGTTTTAATATGCTATAATTATATACTTTGACATCATAATTATAATATGCTGTGTATTATTATTATTATTATTGTTATTATTATTATTATTATTATTATAAAGGAATGTGTTATTATTATTATTATTATTATTATTATTATTATTATTATTATTATTATTATTATTATTATTATTGTTATTATTATTATTATTATTATTATTATTGTTATTATTATTATTATTATTATAAAGGAAGGTGTTATTATTATTATTATTATTATTATTATTATTATTATTATTATTATTATTATTATTATTATTATTATTAATTTTATTGTCTACCTGAATAATTTATCAACTCTCAGCACTCCGAATAGTGAATCAGATAATTGTTGAAAATAAATATATACAGAATAATGTGAACAATTGAATGCTGTTGTGTTGCTTCATTTATAAAAAGCACAAAGAGTATCAAGGAACAGACCACCTCTAAACAGACCACCTCTATCTACTTTATAGTTTGTGGAGCCAACAGAAGTCTATATTTTTTTTATATAGTTTGGCCTCCTTGAAACTATTCTATGTACAGTCGGCAAAAAAAGTATCAACACCGCCCTTATGGACAGTGACATGTAGTGTTGGTGTTCCTGATTACAGATAAGCCACTCAGACACTTTCAGTATTTTATAATAATGAATTACAAATAGTAATTCACTTATAATTCTTTCCCTAATTAAAGAATATTAAAATTTTCATGAATGGTAATAAAAATTAGGTTTGGTAATGAGGCCAATTTCAAATCTGGCAACCCACACATCAAGAGTACCAACCTTACCGTGCAAAATATTTTAATTTCAATGTAAGGGTGGTGTTGATACTTTTTTTTGCCGACTGTACACTGCCATTTTATCAGGAACAATATCTATGTTTGATAACTTTTGTGGTGTCATGCATCTAAATACACAAAATAGCGTGAAAGTAAGAAGCTACAGGAGTTTATACTGCATGCACAAAGGTGGGAGAGAGAGATGGAGGGAAAGAGAGAAGATGGGAGAGAGAGAGATGGAGGGAAAGAGAGAAGATGGGAGAGAGATGGAGGGAAAGAGAGATGGAGGGAAACACAGGAAGAAGATATATTTATACAGGAAGGAAGAGAGAAATAGAAAGAATATAGAATGTAGACACAGACACGTAAACTTAGAAAAAAAATAACAAGCATTCACCCAATAACCACAAGGAGTTACGAATAAGAGGAGAATCAACCAAACAACAGGAATTTATCTACAACTCTCAGGCCACTGCTTTGCTTAGGAGTGTGAGTGAGTAAGGGGATAGTATACTTTTGGTATATTGGAGTGCCTTGATTCCTCCAAAGTATGCCAGAAAACAGAACCAGAGGAACAAAAATAATGGTGTTCTGTTGATTGGAATAGTTAGGAGGAATCAGTTGCTCCAGATTTGCCACCAATGTACAGTATCGGTTTTCCACTTTATATGACTGGTTGGTGTGGAAACTTCGGCTCCTCGTATCCGTAACACCTCGCATTCAGTTTAGGGACCCCGTGATGTAGTCAGAAAATTGAAGGTAAACGAGTCCTTCAATTATTGCCACGAAACACCACCTATATTGAAGGAGCTTGTTCGTGGCATAGTTAGGAGGAATCAGAAGCCACCAGGTCTCATACACGACGATCACAGGGTCCTTTAATTGAATATACAAAGACTAAGATGGAAAGATGAGGGAAAAAACCTGAAATCCACACGTTTAAGAATACCACACCATTAAAGAGTCTTCCTTCCCTTTCCTTTCCTTTCCTTTCCTGTCCCTCCTCACCATCTCCACCCACATCAACACAACACCACCACCACAACACACTTCTCTCCGCAGCCGCTACCAACAGCCTGACGTCACCACCTGTAAATATGACTCCAAGATCGACTTTAATCATCTGAGAGTCGAGGTCCGTCATGGGTATAAAGGCAAAATGGTGTTGTCGTTTGAGTCTCGAGTCCGTTATTTCCGTTATTTCAGTTACTAACGGTCGTTTTTATAACTATTTCAGATGTCAGTTACACGAGAGTCGGTTATTTCAGTTACTAACGGTCGTTTTTATATCTCTTTCAGATGTCAGTTACACGAGAGTCGGTTATTTCAGTTACTAACGGTCGTTTTTATAACTATTTCAGATGTCAGTTACACGAGAGTCGGTTATTTCAGTTACTAACGGTCGTTTTTTTATCTCTTTCAGATGTCAGTTACACGAGAGTCCGTTAATTCAGTTACTAACGGTCCTACTTTTAACTTTAGATTGTAGAGGTCATGAATGAACGAGTTTAAAATACGTTTCTCTATAGATTTAGGTAGTTAGTAATAGGGACTACTGTAATTATAACATCTGATTACACAAGCGTAAGAAAGCAAGCAAGATGAAGATGGAAGGAGGTTCTGTGATTCCATATGGGTCCCCTGTGGCTTAACTAACTAAGGGGGGTAATTCACTTTTGGTACATTGGAGTGCCATGAGTCCTCCATAGTATGCCAGGAACAGGACCAGCAGATTAACACAAATAATGGTGGACTGTTGCTGGGAATAGTTTGGAGGAATCAGTTGCTCGAAAAAGGCCAAAACTGTACCCTCCTCGTAATTAAATCATTTGTGGTTTGTATTATTTTCATCATGCCTATTATTCTATACAAATGTCATTATGCAAGAAGACAAACAAACACACACAATGAAACTTATGATACAAGACAAAAAGTTTAGAGACCCTTGTGTTGTGGCATTGGTTAGTTGGTTAGTTGGGTAGTTAACTTGTTTGGTTAGTTAGTTAGATAGCTTGGTTTGTTAGTTAGTTAGTTAGTTAGGTTAGTAAGTTACTTTGCTTGCCTTGCTTGGTTAGGTACTTAGTTTGATTCCCTTTTGGTTTGTTGGTTAGTTAGATACCGTAGTTAGTTAGTTAGACAGTTTAGTTACCATTATTAATTTGGTTAGTTAGATAGCTTAATTACACAGGTTTGTTAGTTGGTTCGTTCGTTAGTTTGGGTGGCTAGTTTTGGTTAGTTAGTCGTATGATGGTTCTTGGTAGGTGAGTCAAGTGAGAGGTCATGCTGGGTGGAGCTCGGTGAGTCAGGCAGTATGAGTCAAAGAGTAACTACATATTGTACAGTGGTCAGTGTACAGTTAGTCATTCAGTGGCCAACCAATGTGTGTACAGATGGGACATTATTTACATCCATACACAGGCATATGAGAAACGTGTGTACAGATGGGACAATATTTACATCCATTACATTATCCATTAATAAACGTGTGTACAGATGGGATATTATTTACACCCATAGACAACACATAATATTTATACCCATACACAAGCATATATAAACGTGTGTACAGATGGGACATATTTACACGTATATACAACCTAATGATAAATGTGTGTACAGATGGGACAAAATATTGACACCCATACACAGTCATATAAAAAAATATCAATACTGAGTTAACCATATATATATATATATATATATAATTTCGCGGTAGCAAAAGCTTCAAAAGTTTATAGTTGATAATAATATAAAATGAACCTTTGTCAAGCATAAATTATTGAACTCTAGAAAGATGCTGAGTGGGTAGTATGTATGTATGTAAGCCTATGTATGTATGTATGTCATGTATGTATGTTGGGTGGCACGATAGAAGACACCTGTACACAATTGATTGGCCATTTAATTAATCAAGGTGAGATTCTCTTTTTGGGTAAATTGGAAGGTTTCTGATTCCTCCAAACTTTGCCACGAAACCAAAAATCACCTCAATGTTACCAATAAGGGAATCTATGGTTTTGTGTCATAGTTTGGAGGAATCTATAAACCTTCCATTTCACCAACAAGAGAATCAATCATCTCTCCTTAAGGGCCCTGTGATGTAGTCAAGAAGAAAATTGGAGATAAATGAGTCATCCATATATTGCCACGAAACACCAACTATATATATATACATGAAAGGAGTTTTCTGTTTCGTGGCATGGTCAGGAGGAATCAGAAGCCTCCAATTTTTTTTTTTTTTTTTCATACACGTTTACAGGGTCCTTAATTACAGAAACTATTACGTAGGTCTGTAGTCATTATAAGTAAACTACAAATATTTACAACACAGAACATACATAGATTAGAACTAGTAGAATAAAAAAAATAACATATGTACACACAGAGACATAATTATGATACACCAAAAACATGTAATATATAAAAAAATGTCATTGATTTTTATTATTGTCTATTTCACTCAAACATGAATGGAGATTATCGAGTGCTCCTGTAAAGCCTTTATTTATTTATTTACTCATATTTTGTGTAATAGTAGGATTTAACTTTGATACAGAAACATTTTGCCTTTAGAGTTATTTCCAAAACAGTCGAATTATTTGCTGATTCAATTCAAATTTTGTTGGATCTCATTAAGGGGGGAGGTTTTTTTTTTTTTTTTTTTTTTTTTTTTTTTTTTTTACGAATCATAGACCTCTCATTCACCAACAAAAAAACACACACACACACACACAAAAAAAAAATCTCCCCTTCAGTAATCAGTCTGTTTTCCTTACTTTAGTTAGTTAGTTATGGAGGAATCAGTAGCTCCTCCAGTTTAAAAAAAAAAAAAAAAAAAAAAAATCTGGAAATCAATATATACAGGTTTTTTTTTTTTTTTTCTCTCTCTTTTTTTTTTTTTTTTTACACACCTGTATTGGACGAGGAAGGGAAGAGGTAAGGCTGAGCATCTGTCCACAGTCGACCCAAGGAGTTGTTGTTGAAGCAAGTGTATAGACGTAACACCTGCTCTGCCTGTTCTGGTATCTCACTCGGTCCTTCTGTACAGGTGTTAATTATAGATAGTGTTAGACAGGTGTTAGACAGGTGTTTGACAGGTGTTGGACAGGTAATGGATGGGTTAGACAGGTGTTTGACAGGTAATGGAGGTGTTTGACAGGTGTTTGGCAGGTATGGATGGGTTAGACAGGTGTTTGACAGGTAATAGAGGTGTTAGACAGGTGTTAGACAGGTATGGAGGTGTTAGGCAGGTGTTGGACAGGTAATAGAGGTGTTAGACAGGTAATGATGGGTTAGACAGGTATTTAACAGCATGGATGGGTTACACAGGTGTTAGACAGGTGTTTGACAGGTAATGGAGGTGTTAGGCAGGTGTCAAGTAGGTATAAATGTGTTAGATGTTAGAACAGATATATCAAGAGAATATTAGTTCATTTTATTTTATTTTATTTTAGAATTTTATTTTTTATTATCTTGTTTTAGAATTTTTGGATTTGAATGTGGATGTTATTAAATTATTCAAACTTTTGTTCTTGAAGAGGGGTCAACACAACTTTATCTAAATGTTGTAAAATAATATAAATGACACTTGACACACACACACACACACACATACACACTGCTACCCTTCCCGCACACACACACACACACACACACACACACACACACACACTGCTACCCTTCCCGCACATACACACACACATACACACACGCTACCCTTCCCCCCCCCCATACACACACACACACACACTGCTACCCTTCCCACACACACACACACACACACACACTCACACACTTTTACCCTTCCCAACCCACACACACACACACACACACTCACTCCTACCCTTCCCAACCCACACTCACTTTTACCCTTCTCACACACACACACTGATACCCTTCCCACCCTACACACACACACTTTTACCCTCCCCCCCCCTCCACACACACACACACACACACTGTTACCCTTCCCCCCCACACACACATACACTTCTACCCTCCCACCCTACACACACACACTATTACCCTCCACACACACACACACACACTCACTATTAGCATACGAGTCTTCAATCCAGATGACCGCCGACTCCCACACCACCATCCGGACCCACACAGCGATATTCGTAGCCACCAGATGCATAAAACCGAACCTCGCTATCTGTCCGAATTTCTCCACGATCACCTGTAAGATTTCCGAAGAGTTATTCATTAGTTTGGGGTCGTATTCAAGAACTTTTTGGTTGGTTATTGGTGGTGGTGGTGTGGTACGATACGATGATTTGTTAGACACGATATAGGGCCTTTGTGTCGGTACCATGCCGTCGTAAACACTAACACTAAGGTTATTCTTGCATTATAGAAAAGTTCAAATTATATTCTGTAAAAATACATAAATATATATTAAAGTTATTTATACGTATATTATCTCTCCTGTCTCTCCTCTCTTATAATTTCTCCTCAGTTCTTGCTAATTATCTCTTTCTCCCTCTATCTCTTTCTTATTATCTCTTTCCCTTTTCCTTTTCTTCACCTCTTGCCACTTATCTCTTCCCTCTTATCTTATATCTTTCCTTGTCTCTCACCACTTCCCCCTTATCTCCTCCCTTTATCTCTTCCTTTCCTCTCACCTCTTCCCCCTTATCTTCTCCCTCCTATCTTTCCCCTTTCCTCTCACCACTTCCCACCTTATCAATTCCCTCCTATCAACTCTTCCCTCACCTCTCCCCTTCTCTCTTCCCTCCTATCAACACCTCGCTCACCTCTCCCTTTATCCTCTTCCTCCTATCTCTCTCACCACTACCACCTTATCTCTGGCCCCCTATCAACACCTCCTCACCACTCCACATCCCCTTCCACTTACCTCCGAGTTGACAAAGAGGAGTGCATCTGTAGGAATGTAAACAGTGCCTGGAGTATAGGATGGGCAAACACTATGTCCTTCACACACTCCCCTTCATGGTGGAGTGCATGGCGATCTCCAGGCATTGAAGATGAGAGTACCTAAACCAAACACTGCAAGACAACGGAAAAACAAAGGGGGTTATTATTATTATTGTTGTTGTTGTTGTGGTTAATGTTATTGTGTTATTATTGTTGTTGTTGTTATTATTGTGGTTATTGTTATTGTTACTATTTTTGTTGTTGTTGTTATTGTTGTTTTTGTTATTTTTATTATTATTATTATTATTATTATTATTATTATTATATTATTACTATTATTATCATTATGGTTGCTGCTATTGTCATTATCATTATTATTACTATCACTATCATCATCAGCATTACTATCATCAATACAACCACAACAACCACCAACACCACCACTAACAACCAACCAACCCATCCAACACCACACCACAACAACATAACAACATTTACTAACCCAGGGCTCCAACTCTCAGATAGAAAGATGTCCTAGAGGTTTTGGAGCGAGTGATGTGTGCCCTCTTCAAAGTCTCGAAGGAAGTAATGGATCCAACCTCGGGGTCGTCCTGTTGGTGAGGTTTTCTTTGCTGGCTGAGATGGAGGGGCAGTTGTCGACGATCACTGTGACGTAGATACACATGATGGCCAGGATGGAGCCCACGTACAGGTACATTAAGAACACACCCTGGATGGAGGATTGAGAGAGAGAGAGTTGAATGGGTGGGTGAGTTGGTGAGTGAGTGAGGGGGATAGAGAGAGTGAGTGGGGTGGGAGAGTGAGTGAGGGGATAGAGAGTGTTGCAATGGGTGAGTGGGTGGGTAGGTGAGAGAGAGAGAGAGAGAGAGAGAGAGAGAGAGCGAGAGAGAGAGACGAGAGAGAGAGAGAGAGAGAGAGATGAGAGAGAGAGAGAGAGAGAGAGAGAGAGAGAGAGAGAGTTGAATGTGTGGATGAATAAGACAGAGACAGAGACAGTGGGTTGATGAGTGGTATATACAATTGTACAGAGTGAAATGAGACGAACATAACTAACATATAAAGAGAAATAGACTAAACTAGAAGGAAGAGGCGAATTTATACTATAGTGAAATGTGAACGGGGAAAACAGATTAGAAATGTGACGGGGAAACAGATTAACCTAAAACGTGAATGTAAACAAAACGTGAATGTAAACAAATAGATAAATAGATAAATAAAGTACAGTACCTGGAATTTGAAGGAAGAAGTAAAGATTAATCTGAAACTTGAATGTAAAAAAAAAAAAAAAACTTGATCAATACAGTACCTGGAATGTGAATGG
>JAWQEG010008145.1:2500-17701 GCA_033782935.1 Petrolisthes cinctipes | reverse complement strand
AGTCAGTAGTATTTGTACTTATGTCCTGATTACAACAACAAGGTTAAGGACAGGTGGCCGCAAAATGGTAAAGTTCCCCTGTTAAAAATGTATTGTCCCAGGCGAACTAAAAAAATCTTGGGTGAGGAACTCGCCTCGTTTCACAAAGCATTTACTCCTTACTCCTGTCCCACCTCTCTTTCTCACTCTTTCCCCTTTCCCCCTCTTTCTCCCTTATTCCTCTCTCCCCGTACCCCTTATCCCTTTCCTCCTCTCCCTTTTTTTCCTTTTCCCCTTTCTTCCTCTCTCCCCTTATTTCTTTCTCTTCCACTTACTCCTTTACTCCTCTCCCCCTTACCCTTTCCCAACTTTTCCCCTTTCTTCATCTCTCCCCTTACCATCTTCCTCCTTATCATTTTCCTCCTCTCCCTCTTACCCTTTCTCCCCTATCCTTTTTCTCCTCTCCCCTTACCCTCTCCTTATCATTTTCCTCCTCTCCCTCTTACCATTTCCTCCCTATCCTTTTCCTCCTCTCCCCCTTACCCTCTCCCCCTTATCCTTTTCCACCTCTCCCTCATACCCTCTCCCCCCTTATCCTCTTCCTCCTCTCCCTCTTATCCTCTCTCCTCTTATCCTTTACCTCCTCTCTCCCCCTTACCCCTTTCCTTTTCTGGATTGGTGTGGACGAGAAAGTGGCAGGTAAGAACAGTGATGGGTGGGGTGGAGAAACGAATGACAGGTGGAGTGGCTGAGAGGGGGTCGAGGAGGAGGTGGAGGAGGAGGAGTAAGAGAAGGAGGAGGAGGAGGAGGAGGAGGATGGTGGGGAAACTGGTATGATAGGCAGGCGAGTTGGGGTGAGTTTGGGGGAGTAGGGGGAGAAAAAGCAAGAGTAGGAGGAGGAGGAGGAGCAAGAGGAGAGGAGGATGTTGTTGATGGAGATATTGGAATGGTTGACAGATGAGTAGAGTAATAGTAGTAGTAGGAGGAGGAGGAGGAGGAGGAGAATTGATTGATTGACTGATTGATATTAGGCGTCGCAATATCGAGGTCATATAATGCTAGAAGAAGGTAATAAAGAGGTGGGACAGCAAGCAGGAAGGAAGTAAAAGGAAAAGAGGGACAGTTAAAGAACTGAAAGGGAGTGGCTGGGTCCGAAGGGGCGCCCAAACCCTTAAAGTATTACCCACATCACTACAGAGGAGGAGGAGGAGGAGGAGGAGAAACTGATAGGGTTGATAGTTAAATGAAGAGGCACAGGATGAGGAGAGCGAGGAAGGTACTTGCATGAGTTGAAAGATTGAATATGAAAGAGAAGCAGAAATTGGGTGGGGAACTTACCGGCTGAGTTGATATTTGGTAACAGAGGCAGTGCATATATAAATCATGAGAAAAGAGGGGGCGGGTGGTGTAGGGGAAATAAAAGACAAACTACGTAGAGCCACAATCCAATAACCACCGACACTTTCCTTCCATCGTGCAAATAAATCAATATCATATAAAAGCATAATCATACAACACCTTACGTTAACTCAACCCCCTCAATTATTATTATGAGGTGCTGCAAAATCATACACGTGTTGTTCTTTAACAAGATATTTAACAAGATATTTACTACGATGGATGGAAAGTGTTGGTGGATATTTGATTGTGGCTGTACATACCTGAGCTATTAGGAAGGGGAAAGGGGAGTTGGAAAGGGGTCCATGGTGAAGCAGGTAGGGAAGGGTGTAGGTAGTTAGGCCACACCACTAATGAGGTTCTCGCGTGGTTGTCGTAGCACTCAACACGACAGGTGAGGAAACTCTGACAAGGCCACCACACCCTGGACCAGAACACCACAGCAACAATAAACACTGGATGGTAACTTGGCCTTGGTCGGTGCGTCTCTTTGATGTATTTTGGTCATCTCTCAAGCCTCTTTCTTTTCCCCCCCCCTTTCTCTTTTCTCTTATTCCCTTTTCTCTCACCCTAGCTCTCTCTCTGTATATTATTTATCACACACACACACACACACACACACACACACACACACACACACACACACACACACACACACACACACAAGTGTTTTTTATGTTCTTTCATATTGTCTCTGATTATATTTTGATGTGGAAAACAATGAAGGTTGAAGTGCCTATGAGCGACGCAACTTTGGATCAGGTTTACGCACACTGCCAGTTAGTTAAAAAATTCAATTCTACTAAAAGGTTGGAAGCAGATAAATGAGGAGCGTCTGCCTAACTAACCTTTTCATTATATTTTTACGACGTGGAAGGGATCGTACTCGACCCTGTATTATCTTCAGCAATTTTAAAAAGTTTCAGGTTTAGTTGAAGCACGTATAGCGTTCATCTTATATACCGGTAAGATCTCAGGCTCAGCAATACTGCTCCCCCGAAATTCATATGTCCTTGGACAGTTATGCAATGGGTAACTACTGATCATTATTTCGGGCGAACACCAAACAATGTTCGTTGTATGAGGGAAGCAGCAGTGACGTCCAATGGAGAAAATTAGTTTTCAGGAGTTAATCTTGTCTGAGATAAACTACATGTAGTTTTATATGGCACATGAACACCATTGTTCTTCAAAGTAAAGTTTTAAAAAAATATGGTGCTTGATTGTCTGAGAAACAGAAGAAAATTCACATAATTTATCTGAATTAGTGTTGATGAGCAATAAAGAGTTAATCAAGGTGCTGCATATAGTAGACGTGTAACACCTTTGCCAAAGTAGACGACATCCTGTGTGTGTGTGTGGCAAGATGTCGTGCATGGGACATTGAAGGTGTGTGACAGGAATTAGAGGGCTGTTGGATAGAGGATGTGGATATGAGGCATGCGGCTGGGGATGTGCTCTACGGGGACATGTGACAGGCGATGTGCTACAAGAGGCGTGGATCACTGAAATATGTGGCAGGGGGTAATACGTGTAACAGAGGGGCTTTTGGTAGGGGAACGTATAGTGTAGGGTGGTGTGGAACAGTGGGCAGTGTGGTAGGGTGTGTATTGCAGGGTGGTGTGGAACAGTGGGCAGTGTGGTAGGGTGTGTATTACAGGGTGGTGTGGAACAGTGGGCAGTGTGGTAGGGTGTGTATTACAGGGTGGTGTGGAACAGTGAGCAGGGTGGTAGGGTGTGTATTGCAGGGTGGTGTGGAACAGTGAGCAGGGTGGTAGGGTGTGTATTGCAGGGTGGTGTGGAACAGTGAGCAGGGTGGTAGGGTGTGTATTGCAGGGTGGTGTGGAACAGTGAGCAGGGTGGTAGGGTATGTATCGCAGGGTGGTGAGAAACAGTGGGGCGTGTGGCAAGGGGGCGTGGTTCTAAAGGCGGAGTAGGACAGGGGGACGTGGAGGGAGCCGCGGGGTGGCACCAGATGCGGGGTCAAGTGGTGGGGTGAGACCCGGGGGTGAGGCTGCAGGGGAGGCCGCCCCCCAGGCAACTCTTCATCACTCCTGCATGCAACAACTGCCATCTCCTCCCTCCCTCCATACTTCCCTCCCTACCTACCTCCCTCCCCCTCCCTCCTTACCTTCCGTCCCTCCCTACCTACCTCCCCCCCCCCCTCCCTCCCTACCTTCCGTCCCTCCCTACCTACCTCCCTTCTCTCCCTATCTACCTCCCTTCCCTATTACCTCCATTTTTCCTTTCCCTCTTTCTCCTTTCTGTCACCTGTCTCCTGTCTCCTCCCCCTTCCTTTTCATCTCCCTCTTTCTTCTCCTTCTCACCTACCCTCTTTTACTTTACCTATTTATACCTATCCTCTTTCTTCTTTTCCATCCTAACGTCACATCAGTATTTACTGCATTATATTTTGCCTATGCATTCCTTACTATTTGTCTCTCTGTTCATCCATACATTTTTACTTTTCCATACCTTTTTACTTCTCTTTGAAGAAGGGGTTTTCCTTTGCATAAAAAATCGTCTGATGGTAGTCACAAAATGCACAGTTCATCACCCGTTGTCTGTGGGTTACGTTTCTGTTCTGATGCGACTTTAGTAACGTTACAAACAGCTGACTTAGGCTACATTCGTTGGTACGGCTAGCACTGATCTCGTCTGTAAGGATATGTATTCAGAGCGAAATAATTATATTTCTGTGTGCCTTTGCTTATCAGGAATATAGCTTACATAACGTTTTAGTATCAGGTCATGGGTCTGAGAAAGTGTGTGTGTGTGTGTATGTGTTTGGGCAAAGAACACAACATCAGCAGGTTACATAACAACCCATCTGTACAACACTTGCACATGGGACTGAAGCTGTATGTGTGCACATGTATGAACGTGTGGGCATGTGTACGTGTGTGCATATACCCTATACGTGTGTGTGTGTGTGTGTGTGTGTGTGTATGTGTGTGTGTGTGTGTGTGTGTGTGTGTGTGTGTGTGTGTGTGTGTGTGTGTGTGTGTGTGTGTGTGTGCCAGGGACCAGGTATATAACGAGGGAGGGCGTGGGACAGATACGACCCCAGTAACGACCAGATAAATTTCGCCACATGACCGATGGCAGGGTGGGAATGACGGTCATCCCTGTGGCCCCTAATGACTCTGCTAATTGACCCCGGTAAAGACCCCCTATATCAAATTAACATCCCCATAACACTGGAGATGTATATAATTAACTCGGGGGGCCGCTGGCATCATCCCCGGGGGCCGCGTCAGTCTTTTGAGTTTTTTATAATTTCACGATTTTTATATATATAAATATTTTTCCCTGTTCTTGTTTTTAGAATTGCATAATTAATTTTTGAAATGTTTTGTTTCTCGAATTACAAAGCGGTGTCTTTTTAACTCATATTTTAATCTTTACTGTATAATCAGGTTTCACTTACAATCTGCTTCTGTTATCTAATTTATCCTGGATTCTGATTGACTTAAACTTTGCTGTGTTCTCTTCTCATTTTCTTTCTGTACCTCCTCCTGATTGCTTTCCATACACCCTCTTATTCCTTAGACATATATTATTAGAACAACTAATGTTTGTTTATTATTATTATTATTATTTTTTTTTTTTATTTTTTTTTTTTTTTTTGTGGAATGTGCATCTCCTAGAACTACATTCCTCTCCTTCTTCACTTTCTCAATTTATTCCATATTAATTTTATCACTTAAATTATGTGAGTGAAATATATCTTCTCACTCTTGGAACGCACTCACCCATGAAGGATGACAAGTTGAATTTTATCATCTCTCTGACGAACACCAATGATTACAGTTCTGTTCTTTTCAGATTGCCTCCTCGTCCAGCCGCTACTCATTGTTTCATTCACGTTTTAATAACATGTGACGAGATGTGTACTAGACTTGATTGAACTCCAGATGATCATAAGGGGAGATTCTCTTCTTGGTGAATTGGAAGGTCTCTGATTCCTCCAAACTATACCAAGATGCAGACACTCTCATTTGTAATATTGAAGTTGTCTGTTGTTTGGAGGAATCAGTAGCCTTCCAATTTACCAACAAGAATATCTCCCCTTAATTAAAGATCACTGGAAAATAGCTTCAGTCTCAGTTCAGTCAATGTCCTTTCTCACTGATTTTAGTTTTAGTGAAATATTCCGTGTGTCCTTTCCTTCACCTTCTTATTATATTTTCAGTCAGATTTTCTTATATAAAAATCTCTAGCTATCCAGCCATATATACAATTAATCAGCTAAAATATTAACTCACAGGGAGCTCGAACTTTGTTCCTACTTTATTTTGGGGTGCAACTAAACCTCTGTGTCAAATCTGGTTAACATGTAATGAGAAATGGCGACGTTGTGTAAGGGACAGACTGCTTTTTGGTATATTGGAGGGCTGCGAATCCTCCAAACTATATCACAAAACAGATCTTCTATTAGTAACGTTGGGGTGGGTTGTTTCCTCTAATTGACCAAAATGAGGTCCTCCTCCCAAAATGAGGAATCAGAAGCCTCCAATTTTCATACACAATCACAGGGTCCTTAAGATTACCCCAATAATTAAGACGGTTCTAATTAAAACTCTCCCAGGTACGACTATCCCAATTATTACAACAGTTCTCACGACCCCCAGTCAGTCCATACCATGTCATTGAAGATAATAGCAATTAAATCAGTTCTCATTACGATGTCCCCAGTCCAGACCACGTCACTGAGAACTGTCACATCGAATAGATAAATAAATAGCTTTGGCATGTTATATCTTGAAGTGGGAAAAAAATGGAGGGATGTGGATGGGTAAGAGAAGACTGGAGAGATTTGGATGGGTAGGAGAAGGCTATAGGAATGTGGTTGGGTAGGAGAGAGAGGGCTGGAGAGATAAGGATGGGTAGGAGAAAGAAGGCTGGTGGGCTGTGATGTGGGTGGGTGGGTGAGCCATGCTGTTGTTCCTTCCTCCCCCACGTACTCGCCTCAAAATAATACATGTGATCAGAGCAACAGAAGGTTTTGATATTGTTGAAGCATGAAAATGGTGAGGGGATGTGGTCGCCACCGATTTCCCGTCTCCTCTCCCTCCCCTCCTTTCGCTCCCCCCCCCCAAAAAAAAAAATGATATTATCGAAGTCTGCTAACGAGGGGTGCTGTATATAAAAATTAAACGGCTGAAAAATTATGTTGAAAGAAATTTGGCTTTGCTGATCCAACCCTGTTACCTTGTTATCCTGCTGACACGAACAACTTGCTTATAATAATTTTTTTTTTTCTGATGATAATGTAGTGATGTGAAGGTCCCGGATATGCCAGCTAACCTTGAAAATATGATATATCTGTGGAATATAAAATAATAAAAATGAAAATTAGTGAATTAAGAAGTATTTAAATACTAAAGTGAGGAATAGATTTAATATTTGAATAAATATTAATGGATGATTGAATTATTATATGTGCAGATATAGTACACTTTTCGAGGGTTATGATATCATTTTGATTCCTGAAAGTAAGGAAGGGATGAAGTTCTGGCCAACTCTTCCATCCCCTCTAATTATATAGTACAGATTACGACCCTGTCACCTCATTACACAAATATTTAGCTTATATCTTTGTATAACGCTTGATATTATAAGGGTTTAAAATGTTATATCGATGTAGGTTGCTTCTGCAGAATTACCCGTCCCTTCATATTAGAGGCAAATTATGATGGACGGTGGATGTGTGTCAATTAAGGGGGAAATCTTGTGTTGGTAAATCTGGAGCAACTGATTCCTCCAAACTCTTCCAAGCAACAGAACACCACCATTATATTTGTTCTTCTGGTCTTGTTTCCTGGCATACTTTGGAGGAATCAAGGCACTCCAATGTAACAAAAAAGAATTACCCCCTTAAGCCTGAGAGTAAAGATGCTCGTACAGTCGCTGTCTGAAGTTCTCTGCCGCCCCCCTGGCATGATGGTGAAGCTTGAGAATAATGTATGTTTTCTTGCCTGAGATGTAAGTAAAGTCTTGTATTAATGTTTCCCATGAAAATAAAGAGTCATGTTATATAATATTCGTCTCCTTCACGACAACTGCATCCTCACGTGTTCGTCATCATTTACCAGAGAAGCGACACACACACACACACAAAAACTCTAGACCGCGACTGTGAATCAACAAGAGAAAGAAAACATACCGAGATAAAAAAATTTGTAGCACTCCCCTCAATGTTAATCTCCAAAGTCTCATCTCATTATTGATATTATGGTGTCCCGTGTGATGAACCCTGATGAATCCATATAAGAGTTGATAAATCCACCTTTGATAAACGAGTCTATAAATGTCAACTAACCATTTAATTCAGGAAGAAGTCAGCTCGTTGTGTGTGCGTCCGGAAACTCCCACGATCAATTTGTAAGCCATTATAATTTTTTTGGTGTTGTTTGTGGTGCATGTTTATGTGTCTTTGTGTCAGGACCGGTCTGAGTGGGATGACGTGAGGGGAGAGAAGAGGAGGGAGGGGCGTCAGGGAGGTGGAGGAGGGATTTAGGGGGTTCACTTGGCCAAGGAGGAGCTAAGAATGATGGGGTAAGGGGGCCATGAGGCAGAGAGGAGTAGGGGGACGAGGTAGGTAGATAGGAGAGGTGTTGAAGGGGGTTATGGGTTAAAGGGGGCAAGAACTAGGGGGTCCACTTGACAAGGAGGAGAGAAGGGAGGTCATAAGGAAAGGAGGAGTAGTGGGGACGAGGTAGATAGGAGAGGTGTTGATGTGGTCATGGAGAAAAAGGGGCAAGAAGTAGAGGGTTTAGGATGGTAAGGAGCAGCTAAGGGAGGGGGCCCATGAGGAAGGAAAGAGTAGGGGGACGAGGGAAGTAGAGAGGAGAGGTATTTGAGGGGGTCAGGCATGGGAAGAGGGGACAATGATTATAGGGTCCACGATGCTATAGGCAAAGAGGAGAGAAAGGGAAGGGAGTCATAAGGAAGGAGTGGGGGGAGTAGTAGGGGAAAGAGGTAGGTAGATAGGAGAAGTGTTGAAGGGATTCACTATAGGCAAGGAAGAAAGGTAGGGGGGTGATGAGGATGGGAGGTGTATGGGGGTGAGGAAGGTATAGGAGAAGTATTAAAGAGGTCATGGGGAAGAGAGGACTAGAAGAGGGACAATAGGGAAGAGAATATAATTAGGGGAAGAGGTCTAGGGGCACACAGCTGGAAGAGGAGGAGGAGGAGGAGGAGGAGGAGGAGGAGGAGGAGGAGGAGGAGGAGGAGGAGGAGGAGGAAGAGGGGGGTTTAAGGGAGTCACAGATGGGAAGGGGGAGGGATTCAAGGGTCATAGAGGTTATCACTAATGTCTTGTTCCCCCACGTCATCTGTCACTACCACATATACAACTCATTTATATATTCATTTATTTTTTTTTTCTTACACATTCAGGTTACGTACAGTCACGAGCACTAACAAGTATACAGCTTTGGTTGAAGATTTGACCAGCCCAATTCACCAACGAAACAATTTCAATGGAGATCTTATTGTCCATTTATTTACTGTCTCTAGGTATTCGAAGCACACATGAATACTTATTAGTGCTCATAACTGTACAATTGACTAGTCTGAAAAAATACCCATCAGGCAAAAATTACTAAATAGGTCTAGCATTTCCTTCTCAGTTTTGCTCCTCGTATTGCATTAAGGAACGTACTGTATATAATAGAATGAATATACAAACGTGTCTGTTGGTTATTAATTACGGAACCAGTAGTCGTGAGGTTAGATGAAGTTCATGCAGGTATTTTGACAGGTTAATTGAGGCTTTCCCAGACGGGGAGGTGTGTAAAAAGGATTTATGTCTCTTATAATAATCTTGTTCTTGGCCACCGTGGGATCGTTGGTAGGTTGGTTGGTTGGTTGGCTGGGTGGTTTGTTTACTTGTGTGTTTGTTTGTTGGTTTGTTGGTTGGTTGGTTTGTTGGTGTTGGTTGGTTTGTTTGTTTGCTTGTGTGTTTGTTTGTTTGTTTGTTTGTCTGTGTTGGTTGGTTGGTTGGTTGGTTGGTTGTTTGTTTGATATACTGGGTGGTTGGCTGGCTGGGTGGTTGGTTTGTTGGATGGTTGGTTGGTAGTTGGGTGTTTGGTTAATTGGTCTTTCGCTTAGTTTGATGGTTAGTTTGCATGGCTTCGTAGTTGGAATTAATAAGCATGTTGGATGGTTTGTTGGTTGATCAGCCGGTGTGGCTTGCAAGGGTGCCTGGTTGGGTGAATGGTTGGTTGAGTGAATGGTTTGATAGTTGATTCATATATTAAATGTCTTTCTAGATGAATTGATTTGTCGATGAATAAAGAAACTCACAGAATGTCTGGTAAAAATCCAACTGAACGAGAGGGTGCAGACTGACTGGCTTGACTGAACTCCCATTACTTGTTCGTTCCGAGGTAGTCAGACATAAATGACTTGGTTGGTTGGCTGACTGATTGGCTGACTTAGGTGACTGGTGTACATAAACGTGCTGACCCCAGGCTGACTGTATTTCCCCCCAGGGTCTGCCCCCGGGGATACCAACTGTCCTCAAGTGTATGTGTGTGTGTGTGTGTGTGTGTTTTGTGTTTGTGTTGTGTGTGTGTGTGTTTTGTGTTTGTGTGTGTTGTGTGTGTGTGTTGTGTGTGTGTGTGTTGTGTGTGTGTGTGTGTTTTGTGTGTGTTGTGTCGTGTGTGTATGTGTTTTGTGTTTGTGTTGTGTGTGTGTGTGTGTGTGTGTGTGTGTGTGTGTGTGTGTGTGTGTGTGTGTGTGTGTGTGTGTGTGTGTGTGTGTGTGTGTGTGTGTGTGTTTGTGTGTGTGTGTGTGTGTGTGTGTGTGTGTGTGTGTTGTGTGCTGTGTGTGTGAGTGTGTGTGTGTGTGTTAGAGATATTTCTGTTTCTCTCCTCTGCCCTCCTTCTCATTACAAGCTATGCCTACTTTCTTCTATCTTCAACCTCCTTGCTTCTTTTGTCCTCTACTTTCTCCTCCTTTCTTTATCCTTCCCCTTACGTCTGTTGCTCCTCTTTTCTCCTATCATGTCGTTCTCAAATTTTCGCCTCAGTTTATTATTCCCTGTTCACTCTCCACTTATATTTCCCTCATTCCCTTCACTATTTATGTTGCTCTCTACATTATCTTTTCCCAACTTTTTTTTAATCCTCAAATCCCACTTCTTTCTCCCTCTATCACCCCCCCTCTCTCTCTCCCTCTCTATCCCCCTTCCTTCTCCCTACACCCTCCTTATTTCATCCTCTCTGTTTTACCTCTAAGATTTTTTTTTTCGTCCTCCTACCTACTTCCCTCTTTTCCTATTTCTCTTTCCTAACTCTTCACCCTCCTTGTTGCATCTATCTCCTCCCCTTCTCCATACCTCGTCGTCTCTCTTTATCTTTTTGCATCTTCTTGATTCTCCTTCCTTGGATATTTCAGTATTTATTCTTCATTTTTTTTCTGTACTTTTTCCGTCTCTCTCCTACTTTACTTCTCTTCTCCTCTCCTCCTATCATTACCTTATTTCCATTTCCCTTTTTAATGACTGAGCTTTTGAAATAAATCTTCTTAAAGGCACTTGGCTTGGAAATTGATTTATAGTACCCAATATATTAACGTCAAACTGAAACTTCCAAGCTTTTTTTTTTTTACCTTCGTGACTGAGAATTCTTAATAATACTAATAATAATAATCAAGGGTGACACGATATAACCACAGCTCTGTCCTTCTCATCCAACCTTTTAAATCTTCTTAACTGAGAAAGCTTATACAAAGAACTGAAAGACAGGGCCAATACAATTTAGATAAAGGGCGACAGGCTCTAACAACAGACAGCTCATTCCTTCGCCTGGTGACAAGGAATGCAGTTGAGATGGAGTAGCCAGAGGTTCATTCGATTAATAAACGTGTGACCTCGTTGGCGAGTTGTAAGCTACTGATTCCTCCAAGCCTAACTACAAAAAGGCACGTGTACTGCATAGGTCTGTTTCATGGCATGGTTTGGAGACATCACTATAGCCTCCAATTCAGCAGCAACCAAATGACAGATAGCCAGCGGGAGCAGAAGGTAACAACAACAACAACATCAGCAGCAGCAGTCTTCATTTTGATTCACCTTGACCATATTGAAGTTATTGATGATGTGTTTGGCTCGGGCGGGGAAAGGATAGAAAGGAGAGGGGATGGCAGGCTGAGCTATTTCCAAGTTTCTGATGGTTGAGGGAGACATGTCATCATTTTCTTAACTGGGATGTTCGACACTTTAAGTATAATTTATAGTAAGGGCTCCTGGAGATATCTAGTTCTGAAACTTACTGTGATATAAACAACAACAACAACTCAACCTAATTCAACCCAAACCCAACCTAAGCCAACCCAACCGATGCAGCCTCACTCACAAGCTAACACGAGTACTATCCCCGTATGGTGAGAGAGTTGTGGGTTGGATGGTGGGTATTGGGCTTATTGATGTGGTCGGGAGTGCATTGATGAGGGGGTGGTGCCGAGGATTATTGATGCTGATGGCGAGGAAATTAATTTAGAGAGGCGTGGATCCCCGATTGAGAAGGCCGATGGTGTTGGTCACTCACTGCTTGGAGGAGAGGGATGGAGATTGGAGGAAGAGATAGATGAAGGACGGTGATATTGGTGAGGGAGAAATGGAGGCTGATGATAGTGGTGAGGGAAAGGTTGTGGAGGAGAGGGATGGAGATTGGAGGAAGAGATGAAGGACGGTGATATTGGTGAGGGAGAGATGGAGGCTGGTGATAGTGGTGAGGGATAGGGGTTGGTGATAGGATGAGGGAGATGAAGGATGGTGGATGGTGAGGGAGAAAGGGAGGCTGGTGATAGTGCATGGTGAGGGAGAGGTTATGGAGGAGAGGGATGGAGGTTGATGACAGGGATGAGGGTGATGAAGGATGGTGGTGAATGGTGGATAGTGAGGGAGAGATGGAGGATGGTGAAGGAGATGATGGATAGCGATGGAGGGATGGAGGACCGTGGTAGTAGTGGTGATTGCTGGCTAGTGTGGGAGAGATGGAGGTTGGTGACGGAGGGACATGGAGGAGAGGGATGGAGGTTGGTGATGGAGAGATGGAGGATGGTGAAGGATATGGTGGATAGTGAGGGAGATATGGAGACTGAAGAGGAGAGAGACGAGGAATACGAGAGACAACAATGACTTTTATTATTATGTGTTCAAAGACTCATTCGCGACACTTATAAGAATCATCAGAGTTTACCGTCAAACAGAAGAGGCATCAGGACTCTATATAGATAGTGTTTGAATGTATCCTGGAGAGACAGACAGACGAAAAAAAAAAAAAAAAAAAAAAAAAAAAAAATGAGCAGGTGTGTCCAAGATTACAAGAGAGTGAGGCACAGATGGACGGGTGGCATGTAAGTTTTTTTTTTTTTTTTTTTTTTTTTTTTAACCACGACCGTACATGATGTGGTTTGGTGAGCCGGGTGTTGATTGGTTTTCAATTGCGGTCAGTCGTTAATTCCGGGTCGTGGTATAAAGGTGCTGGCGTGATTAAGGTAATGACAAGACACACTAGATTTATGCCTGGCGACTGCACGACGGGCATTAAGGGGAGAGTTTACTTATTGTTACATTAGAACGCCTTTATTCCTCCAAAGTATGCCAGGAAACAGGACCAGATTAACAAAATTATAGGTAGCCTGTTGCTGGGAATAGTTTGGAGGAATCATTTACCTTCAAAAATGCTGCCAAAACTATATATACCCTCCCCTTAAAGACAGACGACCACAAGACCACAATACAATGGGACTCACTCGGAGATTAAAGGATTCTGTATGTGATCTCTACGTCCCTTGATTTGATAAAAGTGTGAATATTGGTACTCGCCGATTTGAGGGGATACCGTATGTCTTTTTAACAGCAGATTATCGCACCACCCGTAGACAGATTAGGGCACGTGTCATCACCTGTATGAGGATGAAACAGGAAAGTATAAAAACCTGCTGATCAGTTGGTTGCTAAATTATTGTGTCTTACTTTGAGTAGATTTGGTGGAGTGTAAGTTAGGGCAACGATGTAAATTTACAGCTGGCTTCTTGCTCTGCATAAAAACCGGAAAATTCACTCAGCTTTACAATATTTATTTGAGAGGACTGTTGAATGTGGTGCTATATTGCGTTGCACGTGGGTACCTAAACCCTCAAATGTCTTCCTCGGGAGAAAAAAACTTGCTTAATTATATACTCGCTTTTATAAAACGCGCAAAAAATATGGAAGTAGCTGGTGTTTTGGAAACCTCAACTAAGAAAGAACACAATTCCCAATGATCCAGACTCATTCACAGCCACGTTTGTCACCTGCATATAATTGTAAAGTTTGGTGTGCAGGGTATAACATATATTGGTACAGTCGCTCCCATATCTGTGTTGTCCTTCTCTCACATGTTTCTCAGCGTTTATATTTTATTATATATTTTTTTTCAATCACGGCTGAAGGTTCTCGTAATGCTGTCGGCGAACTAAGGGCAACTGACTCCTCCTAATAATACCACAAGGTAAACGACAACACAGGTTAGCTTGAGACCCTGTGTATTTGAGAGAAGTAAACGTCAACACTACGAGGACAACATTCACCTGCTGCTCCTCAATGACAGTCGAACAAAACAGGTTGGCATGAAAATGTTCAACCCATCATAAGTTCCCTGGCTCGGCAATTTTGAACAACGATGAGACATAAGCCAGTGAGGTTTAAGAGAGGACTAAAACACTGGAGGGGGCTGTGTAATAATCTCCACTGAGGCTGGCAGTGACGGATGTGGCAGAGAGTTAATTGGGAGTCACGAACCTGGGAAACGATTAATTTTGTTAGTTAGATAATTATACAGATTGTTACTTGATGGGTAGGTAAGAATCGGATCATAACCAATGCTCTACTTATTCCATCATTAAGATATGCGAAACCTGTCTTTAAGATGCTTTTACATTTGGAGTATATAATTATATTTTGACCACAATGAGAAGGAAATTGGGCAAAATCATACCCTCCCAGCTTCGTATGAGAAAGATATGAATGTAGTTATAACTGTTGTTTGCAAAATGTGACAGAATGATTTTCTACCCAACATCATGCGTATTGTAGGAGATGCCTCTGAAACTTTAAAGGTCGGCTGACGCACATGAACCATCCTTGAATGATGATGATGATGATCATTATCAATACCTAATTTCCATTTTACTAAGGGGTGGGGACTATGAACGATCCAAATTTTGTTGTTTTGTGATACTGGTACTATATTTCTACCGAACCCGTTTATATATCTTTTCTCTGCTTGCCACAAAACGATCACGTTTTCAAAGTAGAAAGAAAGCCTTCGTTAATATGTTAAAACTGTATTTATGATAAAAAAAAAATAGCCTATATTTAAATTCAGAGATAACATACATTTTATAATTCCATGTGGATTATGTACAATGAAAACACATCGTCAAAGACTCTTAGGGACAAACAACATATATATTATAATTGTGTCAAGTCATCTTACTTAGTGGAACCATTCAAGTATCCGAGCCAAGAGTGACGAGTGGGAGAATGTTAATGAAAATACGCCCAGGGAAAGAATGTGACAATATAGAAATAAAAACGCAGTCAGGTCTGAAGGACACTTAATTTAGAAGTGTGACAATTGTCTTCTGGAGAACATCTGGACGAGCGGCGAGCGAAGACATGACGTGTGTGTGTGTGTGTGTGTGTGTGTCACTCGAGGGTCATTGTAGACATAAACAAAAGAAATTTATATCAGCTGACGTGATTGGTGGAGATGATTGTGGTGGAGACGTGCGTAGCCTGTGTGTGTGTGTGTGTGTGTGTGT
>JAWQEG010008144.1:17500-24337 GCA_033782935.1 Petrolisthes cinctipes | reverse complement strand
ATACACGATCACAGGGACCTCTTAAGGAACGATGATGATTAAGAAAAATGAATAACAGGCTTAAAAATGAATAACAGAGAGCACAGAAATGAATAACAGGGGGCACAGAACTGAATAACAGGCACAGAAATGAATAACAGGGGCACATAGAAATGAATAACAGAAGGCATATAAAATGAATAACAGAGGTACAGAAATGAATAACAGGCATATAAATGAATAACAGAGGTACAGAAATGAATAACAGGCATAGAAATGAATAACAGAGGCTTAGAAATGAATAACAGAGGCACAGAAATGAATAACAGGCATAGAAATGAATAACGGGCATAAAAATGAATAACAGGCACAGAAATGAATAACAGGCATAGAAATGAATAACAGAGGCATAGAAATGAATAACAGAGGCAGAAATGAATAACAGAGGCACAGAAATGAATAACAGAGGCACAGAAATGAATAACAGAGGCATAGAAATGAATAACAGAGGCAGAAATGAATAACAGGTACAGAAATGAATAACAGGCATAGAAATGAATAACGGGCATAAAAAATGAATAACAGGGGCATAGAAATTAATAACAGGCACAGAAATGAATAACAGAGGCATAGAAATGAATAACAGGGGCATAGAAATGAATAACAGGCACAGAAATGAATAACAGAGGCACAGAAATGAATAACAGGCATAGAAATGAATAACAGGCATAGAAATGAATAACACAGGCATAGAAATGAATAACAGGCATAGAAATGAATAACAGAGGCACAAAAATGAATAACAGAGGCACAGAAAAAAATAGGACAGTGTACGAATGAATAACTAACCGAGACACAGAAATGAATAACAGATTAAAACCAATATGTGTGTACCTAGATATTTTTATAGTGTTTATATGTTTATAGTGTTTATAGTGTATATATGTTTAGTAGTGTTTATAGGGTTTATAGTGTTTATATGTTTTATAGTGTTTATAGTGTATATGTTTATAGTGTTTATAGTGTTTATAGTGTTTATAGTGTCTTAGATATGAATGTGTTATTAATATACATCTCTTCTTGTTATAGGTGAGTGTCCGTAAGGTGGTGGTGGAAGGATGAAGGATCACATTGTCCTTTGCTGTAACACGTACGTAACTACTCTATTTTACATTCCGTTTTGTACTCTTTGGTAAGGAAAAAAAAAAAAGTATCGTAAATCAATTTGCAGGAAACAGGATGACAACATTTTGTATGAAAAAGTATAGACTATTTTATTTTATTTTTTAAAGGAGAACTATTAGACTACTATTAAAATGAAGTAACTTTTAGCTTGCAATGTTCAGTTTGAAATACATATGATCCGTACTGTGAGAGATATATACCGTATTATATATTGTGCAGTATATTTTAATACATGAATACAGTTATCTACGTTTTATACTACCATAAACAGAAAGCTGGAGTTTTGTCTTTGTCTCAATCCGTTCAAACGTTAAATATTTCCAAACTATATTTTAACTATTCAATCATCGAATTACGGCATATACCTTCTACGAGACAAAAGTCACGTATGGTGTTTATTTATTTTGTTATTATTATTATTATTATTATTATTATTATTATTATTATTATTATTATTATTATTATTATTATTATTATTATTGTTGTTTTTTATTTTTATTATTATTATCATAATTATTATCATTATTTTTATTATTATTATCATTATTTTTATTATTATTTATAATTATTTTTATTATTATTATCATTATTTTTATTATTATAATTATTTTTATTATTATAATTATTGTTATTATTATTATTATTATTATTATTGTTATTTATTATTATATTGTTGTTATTATTATTATTGTTATTATTATTATTTATTTTTAACAGCTTTCTCAGGTCTTCACTCTAAAGCTGAAGGGTTAATTCTGAATACTAAGTGACGAAGAGATGGGTTGAAAATTGCCACATTACGTTATTCTTTATTAACCTTTGTTTTTAATGCTAATATGCAACTATACTGTATAATATATACTTGTTTTGGTGGAGGAAAAAGTTAAAGGGGCGAGAGGAAAACAAAGATCAAGAACACCTTCGAAGGCAGAAAGGCCAGAAGGTAAGAGCCCGTAAATTGAAGTCGTTGTTATCGGGTTGGTGGGTACGGGTCCTGCTGGTATACAGAGGTGATGGAAACACGTGAGAAGCAGAGAGTCACGTCACAGCTCAAGGAAGGGGATAGATAGTCAGTCGGATTGTATTTCTGCTTGTCTGTCTGTCTTTCTGTGTGTGTGTGTCTGTCTTTCTGTTTGCATCTGTCTTTCTGTGTGTATATGTGTCTGTCTGTGTGTGTCTGTGTCTGTCTGTGTTTCTGCTTGTATGTCTGTCTTTCTGTGTGTGTGTGTCTGTCTTTCTGTTTGTATCTGTCTGTCTTTCTGTTTGTATCTGTCTTTCTGTGTGTATATGTGTCTGTCTGTGTTTCTGCTTTGTCTTGTCTTCTGTGTGTCTGTTTGTCTTTCTGCTTGTCTGTCCTTTTTATGTGTCTGTCTGTCTTTCTGTGTGTGTCTGTGTCTTTCTGTGTGTCTGTCTGTTTATGTTTCTGCCTGTCATTCTGCTCATCTGTCTGTCTGTCTTTCAGTGTGTCTGTCTGTCTGTCTTTCTGCCTGCCTGTCTTTCAGTGTGTCTGTCTGTCTGTCTTTCTGCCTGCCTGTCTTTCAGTGTGTCTGTCTGTCCGCTCGTCTGTCTCATCACTGTCTCTGGTGGGATGTTATGTGATTTAGGCAGCTAGGCTATTTCAGTGAGAGAAACTAAACCCAGGGCGGAGAGGCGAGGACGGTGTGATGTAGGGAAAGGAGGAGGAGCCAGAAAACACAAGAGGAGGGACTGAGAGAATCCAATATCAGGTTACGGAATAAAGAGGAGGAGGAGGAGGAGGAGGAGGCGGGTGATGGATGGGAGGAACAGATGGAGGAGGAGGAGGAAAAGATGAAGGGGGGGAGGAGGAGTAGGGTGATAGATGGCAGGAATGGAAGGAGGAAAAGATGGAGGAGGAGGAAAAGATGAAGGGGGAGGAGATGGAGTGGGAGGAGGAGGAGGGTGATGGATGGAAGGAGGAAAAGATGGAGGGGGAGGAGGATAGGTGGGATGGATGGGAGGAAAAAGATGGAGGAGGAGGAAAAGATGAAGGGGGAGGAGGAGGAGGAGGAGGAGGAAGGTGATGGATGGGAGGAATGGAAGGAGGAAAAGATGGAGGAGGAGGAAAAGATGGAGGGGAGGAGGAGGAGGAGGAGGAGGAGGAGGAGGAGGAGGAGAAGAAGGAGGAGGAGGGTGATGGACGGGAGGAATGGAAGGAGGAGGAGGAGGAAAAGATGGAGGGGGAGGAAAAAATCGAGGGGTAGGAGGATAGGCGGGATGAATGGAAGGAAGATAAGGAAATAGAAGACAAAGGAGTAGAGAGGAAAAAAAAAGAAAAGAATGATGGAGAAATAGTAAGGAAAGAAATTGACGATGTGAGCATTTACGTAAAGAGGGAGGAAAAAAAAAAAAAAAAAAGCAATCACAAAGAAATTCAGAAAAGTTAAAGATATTCGATGGATGGAGAGAGGAAAACAAATCTGGGACGAAGAACAAGAGGAAAATAAGTACAGAGGAAAAGGACACGAAGAGGACAGAGAGGAAAACAAAGATAACTAACTATACTGTATAATTATTGATTCTTGATATTGAGGTTAATTAAGGACGAGGTGATAAGTTTGAGGTGGAAAGGTTTAGTAAGGGATGTATAGAATTGTGTTTGGATATGTGTATGTGAGGTCTAAGAGAGAGAGAGAGAGAGAGAGAGAGAGAGAGAGAGAGAGAGAGAGAGAGATGTGTGTTGTGAGTGTGAGGGTAAGAGGGAGGGAGGGAGAGAGTGAGGGAAATTGTCTTGTATGTGGAAGAGAGAGAGAGAGAGAGAGAGAGAGAGAGAGAGAGAGAGAGAGAGAGAGAGAGAGAGAGAGAGAGAGAGAGAGAGGGAGAGAGAGAGAGAGAGAGAGAGAGAGAGAGAGAGAGAGAGAGAGAGAGAGAGAGAGAGAGAGAGAGAGAGAGAGAGAGAGAGAGAGAGAGGAGAGAGAGAGAGAGAGAGAGAGAGAGAGAGAGAGAGAGAGAGAGAGAGAGAGAGAGAGAGAGAGAGAGAGAGAGAGAGTGAGTGAGTGAGTGAGTGAGTGAGTGAGTGAGTGAGTGAGTGAGTGAGTGAGTGAGTGAGTGAGTGAGTGAGTGAGTGAGTGAGTGAGTGAGTGTGTGTGTGTGTGTGTGTGTGTGTGTGTGTTGTGAGGGTAAGAGGGCAAGGGGAGAGGGAGGGAGGGAGAGAGGGAGGGAAATTGTCTTGTATGTGGAAGTGAGTGAGTGAGTGAGTGTGTGAGTTGTGTGTGTGTGTGTGTGTGTGTGTGTGTGTGTGTGTGTGTGTGTGAGTGAGTGAGTGAGTGAGTGTGTGTGTGTGTGTGTGTGTGTGTGTGTGTGTGTGTGTGTGTGTGTGTGTGTGTGTGTGTGTGTGTGTGTGACTCGCAATATCAAGCGTGGCCTTTGTCATTTCAATAGCTGGAACCCAAGTCAAGTCATGCAGCCTCACATTTTTCCCTTGTCACTTTTCCTCATATTACGTCTCCCTTTCCTCTTGCTCTTAAGGGACTCCGTGATGTAGCAAAAAAAATTGAAGGTTAGTGAGTCCTTTTAACACCACCACGAAACACCACTTATATTGACGGAGCTTGTTTCGTGGCATAGTCAGGAGGAATCAGAAGCCACCAAATTTCATACACGTTCACAAGGTCATTAAATTACCACCGACACTTTCCTTCCATCGATGTAAATATCTTGGTAATAAAGATCAACACGTGTGTGATTTTGCAGCATGATAATAATTGATTGGGTTGAGTTGACGTAAGGTGTTGTTGTATGATTATATTTTGATATGATGCTGATTATAATTTTATTTGCACGATAGATGGAAAGTGTCGGTGGATATTTGAGGGGGTTGAGTTGACGTAAGGTGTAGTTGTATGATTATATTTTGATATGATGCTGATTACTTATTTGCACGATAGATGGAAAGTGTCGGTGGATATTTGATTGTGGCTGTACATAGAATACTAAACGCGGCGTAACAGACGAGTCACACCACGACGACCACAAAACGTAAACAACAACAACAACAACAACAACAACAGCAACAACAACATGGATCTTGTGGATGATGATGATGATGACCAGTTTGTGGCTGTATTGACCCTTGTAACTTTTTTTTTTGAAGAAGAAGAGGAGAGGAAAAAAGCTAGAAGACCACCGTAGGCTTGATTTTTTTGTCCATGTTTGCATACAATGAAGACAACACACGTATACAAATCACAACGGGATGTAAACACAGTAAAATATCGACATCATAATTATTTTCTACTGTTTTAAGAGTTTTTATTTGTTGTAATTAAAAAATATCTATATTGCAATAATATTTTCTGATATTAATTCACCCTTTTTTACTTTGAATTGATTGATATATTAATGAATTATTTTTTTACTTTGTTCTTCATACTCGTAACTGCCTTGGCTAGAAATACATTCCATCTTTGTCCCGTGAATGTCATCACTGTTCCTCGTTTACAGAACTTTTTTTCCGCCAGTCTCACCAAAACCTCAGACGCGGTGCTAGTGTGATGACCCTTTTACTAACTTTTCCTCCTTTCACTTACTTACTCACTCATGATTGATTGATTGAAATTAGGCGCCACAACAGTGAGGTCATATAGAGCCCGAGGAAGAAGGTGATTGAGAGGTGGGACTCCAATGTACCAAAAGTGTATTATCCCCTTAGTTAAAGACCCTGTGATCGTGTATGAATATTGGAGGCTTCTGATTCCTCCTGACCATGCCACGAAACACACTCCTCCCATATAGGTGTGTGTGTGTGTGTGTGTGTGTGTGTTTCGTGGCAATATTTGAAGGACTAATTTATCTCTAATTTTCTGACTACATCACAGGGTCCCTTAAGTTAGAGTGAGGCTTCTATTTCATCAGCTCCATCCGATCAGTGAAAGTTTCATTTGAGGATTGGTTGTGTGTTCCATTATTGGTGTCTCGTCCCAGGGAGGTTGTTGTACGTTATTAATTTTGGATGGTTTCCCTTCCCTTGTCGCTTGTCTGTCTGTCTGTCTGTCTGTCTTTTTGCTTGCCTGTCATTCTACTTGCCTGCCTGCCTGTCTTTCTGTCTGTTTGTCTTTCTGCCTGTCATTCTGTGTGTCTGTTTGTCTTTCTTTCTTTTTGCTAGCCTGTCATTCTACTTGCCTGCCTGTCTGTCTTTCTGTCTGTTTGTCTCTCTGTTTGTCTTTCTGCCTGTCATTCTGTGTGTTTGTCTGTCTTTCTGTCTGTTTGTCTCTCTGTTTGTCTTTCTGTGTGTCTGTTTGTCTTTCTTTCTGTTTGTCTGTTTGTCTTTCTACGTGTCTGCTTGTCTTTCTATCTCTCTGTCTGCCTGTCTGTCATTCTACTTGTCTGCCTGTATCTGTGTTTGTCTGTCTGTCTTTCTTTCTGTGTGTCTGCCTGTCTGTCGATCTGTGTGTCTGCGTGTCTGTCGATCTGTTTGTCTGCCTGTCTGTCGATCTGTTTGTCTGTCTGTCTTTCTTTCTGTGTGTCTGCGTGTCTGTCGATCTGTGTGTCTGTCGATCTGTGTGTCTGCCTGTCTCTGTTGTCTGCATGTCTGTGTGTCTGCCTGTCTGTGTGTCTGCCTGTCATTCTGTTGTCTGCATGTCTGTGTGTCTGCCCGTCTTTCTGTTGTCTGCTTGTCTCTGCCTGTTTTTCTGTTGTCTGCATGTCTGTGTGTCT
>JAWQEG010008144.1:0-12500 GCA_033782935.1 Petrolisthes cinctipes | reverse complement strand
GCTTCTCTTATGTGAGCAAAAGGTGTACGGGATATATAATGTGTCTATCTGTATGTCTGGCAGGAGGGTTGAGGGAGTGTGGTACTATCGGCTTTAACTGCCTGGCACACACACACACACACACACACACACACACACCATGGTCCTCTCTTTCAGGGGGGCGGGGTTCACCGTTTCTCCCAGTCCACAGCTTATACAGAGGAGGGCGTGCCTGGCTGGTGATAAACTTGGTGTTGTTGCTGCTGGAATACAACTCTCGTTCTTCAATTGGAAAGACTTTGGTGGTGGTGTAATAGGAGAGTTTCTGATACCTTCAAACTATGCTACGGAACAGATGCACTGCTCTGATGGCAAAGTTAATAATAAGTTTCCGGACGTGGTTTGGAGGAATCAGTTGTACTCCAGTTTAAGACTTTAAACACTGAACAACGACTGGTGTCCATTTATATTGTTTTGTTTTTTTCTACTATCAACAAAGAGTTTTTCTTGGCTGATGCCAGCACAGATTACTTCTGGAGATTATAAAATATGCAAATTAACCTCTAAACTTCTGCATACGATGGAGATATTATGCCTGGACTAACGACAGATAAATTTGAATTCTGCAGAGAATAACACCTGTCTGAGGCTAAAGGATAGTACCTATAAAGAAATGTATGATCGAAGAAATGTTATAACATGAAAGAGTTACACGTTCTGTGAAAAAATCTGTTTAGGCAGGAAACAGTTCACCAAACGTTTGTACCGAACAGAAGAGGAATGTTTGTTCTCATATCGTCTATATTTTTCTGGCGGCTGAGCTGGTAATAGTGGAAAGATCCTCGGCCGGTCAAATGGAAGAGGAGGAGGATTAGAAGGAGGAGGAGGAGGAGGAGGAGGAGGAGGACGGGAGGCCATGGTCAGGAAGTGCATAGGTGGGTCAGTGTGTGGATATGTGTGTGTTGCATAGACTACACACGTATCCACCAACACCAGAGGCAGTCAGGTCTTACTCGAATTGTTAATGATCAGACAATTATAAAGGGATGATGTGAGTGGGTATACGATGTGCAGTAAATGTAAATGGAATTATTGTTTTGATGGTGACAATATCATGACAGGTAGTGAGCGACAGGTGTCTCTACGAGTTACTAAGGGAGACAAATAAATTAGTTGAATAAAGCCTTTAGGGACCACGTGATATAGTCAGAAAATTGGAGGTTAGTGAGTCCTTCAAACATTGCCACGAAACACGCACCACCTACATTGAAGGAGCTTGTTTCATGGCATAGTCAGAAGGAATCAGAAGCCACCAAGTCCTATACATACGATCACAGAGTCCTTAAGTTGATAACCGTGTTCCAGCCATTCTAAGCTACGATTAGTTACTCTGTTTATCGAGAGGAGCATCTGACCTTACATGACTTAAATTGCCACAGAAATCCTCCACTGCCAGGCTGACTAAATGAACCGTGTTGACTCCAGGATGAAAAATCGATAGGGTCGGCGGGCGGGTCCAATGGGCTACGCGTGTCCTAATCTTGAAACAGTACGTCATGCCATCTCTGAATTATAGTGAACATGTTTTTTTATAATACCCAAATTCAATACCTTATCATTACATTTTTCATGGTTTGCTGGCAAGGAGTTAATTAAAGCTCTGTGACCTAAACCTTGACTGGCGAACACTGGCAGGAAATTCACTGACATCACTGACCATTCTTTATGATAATTTTGGACGTCCTTGCAGAGTGGGAAGTACTTTATAATTATATACCGTACTGTTTATGGTCAGTCCTTTCCCATGTCCTACCACAGCCTTGGTCGTGAACGCTGTACCAGGGTATTATTATTATTATTATTATTATTATTTCTATTTGTAGAAGTAATTTACCGAAAGAAACGGGATCCTACTTAGTCCACCTAAAAAGTCAAGCTCTTAATTCTACAAAACTGCTCTGTGTTGCATTTTCCCAAACATTTCCATTAACTTGTTCTTCTTTACGATGCTACAGGGTCTTCCAGGTCCAGCACTGTCTTCTGTCTTTCTCTTCAGTTGTTTATTGTTTTCACGTTATATATTATTTGCATATCAACTTTACGTACGGTAGTTCCTTAAATACGACACGTGGGAGTGAGTGTATGTAGGTGTAGTTCTCGTGGACATGTATCATTAAAGGTTAGGTTAGGTTAGGTAAGGTTAGGTGTGGTTAGGTTAGGTTAGGTGTGGTTAGGTTAGGTTAGGTAAGGTTAGGTTAGGTTAGGTAAGGTTAGGTGTGGTTAGGTTAGGTGTAGGTTAGGTTAGGTGTAGGTTAGGTTAGGTTAGGTTAGGTTAGGTTAGGTTAGGTTAGGTTAGGTTAGGTTAGGTTAGGTAAGGTTAGGTGTGGTTAGGTTAGGTTAGGTTAGGTTAGGTTAGTTAATTCAAGTGATGGAAGGATGTCCACTCTATAGTTAACCACAATAATAAATATCTCAGGTCTTTGTGGTTCTTATGTATGTGTGAGTCTGAATTGGTCACATCAGTCAGTCTTTCTTTGTCTCCACGTCCTGCCTGGCCTCTACACATCTGTTATTAGGTATACTGATAGATTATATGTGCAGTCCCTCACACACACACACACACACACACACACACACACACACACACACACACACACACACACACACACACACACACACACACACACACACACACACACACTCTCTTCTCTGATAAGTACAGCAACTACTCCCTCTACTCTCTCTACAGCCACTACAGAGCTCTCCTTCACTCTATCTTGTTGAAATCTGCTGTAGTGGGTGTTACTTGCTTCCCCATCCATGTGGTACTTTTAACCACTTATATCCACACTGTCTCCCGTCACTTCACCAAACTGTCACACTCCACAAGACAATTTTTGAGAGTACAGTTACAGTCTAAATCATCCCATCGTCTATTTGGTAAGATGGTGTACTAGACTCGACTTTCATTCCATATTTTGCTATAGTTCAGCTTTAATTAAGGAGGTAATACACCTTTGGTACATTAGAACGCCTTGATTCCTCCAAAGTATATCAGGAAACAGGATCAGACCAGCCAAAATAATGGTGGCTGGTCTGTTGGTTGAAATAGTTTGGAGGAATCAGTTACTCCAGATTTACCAACAGTGTACTCTTCCCTTAGGGCTTAAGTTAAGGGGGTGCGGGAATAGGGGGACAGGCTTGGGGGGGGGGGGTTTAGGTGGGTGCGAGAGTAGGGGGAGAGGCTTGGGGGGAGGGGTTAGGGGGGTGCGGGAATAAGGGACAGGCTTTCTACCCACCCCAAGCCTGTCCCCCTATTCACGCACCCTCCCAGTCCACCCCCAAGCCTGTCCCCTACTCCCGCACCCTCCCAGTCCACCCCCAAGCCTGTCCCCTACTCCCGCACCCCCTTAATCTCAAACTGATCCTAACCACCACCAGACTCCCTTCCTTGCCCCCTCCCTCCCTCACACAGTCTGGTTTGCATGTCCAGCAGGTGGTGAGGCCGTCATCTGAACACACACACAGCTGCCGTGTTATAAATCAGGCAACACATTCACGTCCACCTTCCACTCGCTTACCAGAAGGTCCACCACATGCAACTCTCCAGGGGTCACATTAGTTAAACCTTATGGGAATTTTTTAAAAACATATTGTATAAGAAAATGGAAGCACACCATTTTTTTTTTTTTTTTTTTTTTTTTTTTTTTTTTTTTTGTACAGTTTGGACATATATTTCGTCTATCCCCCTTCCTTTCAGTAAATAATTGGTACATTGATTACTTAGATTTAGGTGAATGGTTTATAATGAAATCGTGTAAACATCCACAGCTTCAAATTCTCACAGTATAAAGATAATCGATAAAGGCATAATAATATTAATTCGTGACTCTCCAAAAGTATGTTCCCAAGGCAGTATTATTATTATAAACTGTGGACTGTATTGATCACATGGACTCCTGACATTAAATGATAGCGAACAATAGAGAAGCAGTGAAATGGCGAGTAGTGTTGTTGTTGGTGTATTGTATTGTGGATTACCTGGTATGCATTCTCAGCTCCCCACTGGCACACACAACGACCGACTCCCTCCCTCCCTCCCTCTATTCCTCCCAGCCTGCCTAGCTCCCTGCCAACCTGCCTCCCTTCCAGTCTCCTTCCCTCCCTCTATTCCTCCCAGCCATCCTGCTTCCCTGCCATCATGCCTCCCTTCCAGTCTCCTTCCCTCCCTCCCTCCCTCCCATCCTGCTTCCCTACCATCCTCCCTCCCTCCCATCCTGCCTCCCTCCCTTCCTCTATTCCTCCCAGCCTCCCTCCCTACCATTCTGCTTCCCTACCATCTTGCCTCCCTTCCAGTCTCCCTCCCTCCCTCCCTTCCTCTATTCCTCCCAGCCTCCCTTCCTCCCATCCTGCTTCCCTACCAGCATACCTCCCTTCCAGTCTCCCTCCCTCCCTCCCATCCTGCTTCCCTACCAGCCTACCTCCCTCCCATCCTGCTTCCCTGCCAACCTGCCTCCCTTCCAGTCTCCCACCCTCCCTTCCAACCTCCATCCATTCCATCCAGTTTCCCTTCCTACCCTAACTCACTCCCTCCCTTCTAACCTCCAACCCTCCCTACCAGCTTCTCTTCCTACCCTAACTCACTCACTCCCTTCTAACCTCCATCCATCCATCCCTTCATTCCCTACCTCCCTCCTTCCCTCCCATCCTGCTTCCCTGCCAACCTGCCTTCCTTCCAGTCTCACACCCTCCCTTCCAACCTCCATCCCTTCCTTCCAGCTTCCCTACCTACCCTACCTCCTTTCCTCAATTCCAGTCTACATCCATCCATTCCATTCAGCTTATCTTCCAGTCTTCCACCCTCCCTTCCAACCTCCATCCCTCCCTCTCCTCCTACCTCCCTTTCTCCCTCCCTCCCTTTCAGCCTCATTTCCCCCCCGTCCCCTCAGTCCGGGATGAAAACACTGACGGACAATTGGAATGTATTGGGCCATTTGTTTCGTCTCACAGTGAGTTTGTCCCAACGAGATGGCCACACATTCATTCATTCACTGACAAGTCCAACTGCATAATGGTGTGTGGGTACTCGCTACTGCAGGTGCATATACTTTAACAGAATCATTCCCATCTACTAAAACTAACAAAACCATTAACATCTTGAGTGATCGGCCAGAATAATAACATAAAAATAAGACCATTTAACCTTTTGTGTGTCTGTCAGATTAAATAATAATAATAATAATAGTGTATGTTGGTATGTGTAAAGTGGAGTGAAGTGGAAGTCTGGTGGTCTCGAACTTGACTTCTAAAAATAGTAGCTGTGGCTGGATTCCCTCCCATGCCCCCTTTCAGCCAGACGTGCTCCAAGGCTCTCCTGTTTTGTGTATTGAGCGTGCTTCTCCCTGATTCCTTCCTTGTGTTGATGTTCCTTCCTCCCTCACTATCTTTCCGCCCCTCTCTGACTCTCTTCGTGTTGATGTTCCTTCCTCCCTCTTCTCCCTGATTCCTTCCTCGTGTTGATGTTCCTTCCTCCCTCACTATCTTTCCGCCACTCTCTGATTCTCTTCGTGTTGATGTTCCTTCCTCCCTCACTATCTCTTTCCTCCCTCTTCTCCCTGATTCCTTCCGTGTTGATGTTCCTTCCTCCCTCACTATCTTTCCGCCCCTCTCTGATTCTCTTCGTCGTGTGTTGATGTCTCTCCCTCCCTAGATATATCCCTCCTCCCTTCCTTAATTCCCTCCATGTTGATGTTACTTCCTCCCTCACTATCTCTTTCCTCCCTCCTTCCTGATGCCCTCCGTGTTGATGTTACTTCCTCCCTCACTATCTCTCTCCTCCCTCTCCTTCCATGACTCCTTCCGTGTTGATGTTCCTTCCTCCCTCACTACCTTTCCGCCCCTCTCTGACTCTCTTCGTGTTGATGTTCCTTCCTCCCTCACTATCTTTCCGCCCCTCTCTGACTCTCTTCGTGTTGATGTTCCTTCCTCTCTCACTATCTCCCCTCCCTGATTTCTTCCTCGTGTTGATGTTCCTTCCTCCCTCACTATCTCTTTCCTCTCTCTTCTCCCTGATTCCCTACGTGTTGATGTTCCTTCCTCCATCACCATCTCTCTCCTCCCTCCCCTTCCATGACTCCTTCCGTGTTGATGTTACTTCCTCTCTCACTATCTCTCCTCCCGCCCCTCTCCTTCCTGATTCCCTACGTGTTGATGTTACTTCCTCCCTCACTATCTTTCTCCTTCCTCCCCTCTCCCTCCCTGATTCCCTCCGTGTTGATGTTCCTTCCTCCCTCACTATATCCCTCCTCCCTTCCATGATTCCCTCCATGGTAATGTCTCTCCCTCCTTCGTTATCTCCCCTCCCTGATCTCTTCCTCTTGTTGATGTCTCTCCCTCCCTCGATATATCCCTCCTCCCTTCCTTAATTCCCTCAATGTTGATGTTCCTTCCTCCCTCAATATCTCTCCTCCCCTCCTTATTTCCTTCGTGGTGTTATCTCTCCCTCCTTCGTTATCTCCCCTCCCTAATCTCTTCCTCTTGTTGATGTCTCTCCCTCTCACGTTATCTCTCCTCCCCTCCTTATTTCCTTCGTGGTCTTGTACACTCTCCTTCCTTCGTGTTGATGTCTTTCCTTCCTTTGCTCTCTCTCCGTCCTTCTCTCTCCTCTTTCCTGCCGACTGACTTTCTCTCCTCATACACACAGCCATCCCTTCCCTTCCCTTTCACATTATGCATCTCATCTTGTTCTCCTGTTGTTATTCTCACTCGTACAATGCCATCCCTAACTTTTCCCAAACTTTCTCTCTGTCTCTCTCTCTCTCTCTCTCTCTCTCTCTCTCTCTCTCTCTCTCTCTCTCTCTCTCTCTCTCTCTCTCTCTCTCTCTCTCTCTCTCTCTCTCTCTCTCTCTCTCTCTCTCTCTCTCTCTCTCTCTCTCTCTCTCACACACACACACACACACACACACACACACACACACACACACACACACACACACACACACACACACACACACACACACACACACACACTCCCTCTTACTCTCACTACTACCAATATTCATCCATTTATTCCTCCCACAAATTTTCCCCACACTAGAATTTCCTCTCACACTATTTTTCCCCCCACACACACAATTTTTCTGCCTCTCCCAATCTTACTCCCACACAGATATCCTAGTCGCTATAGTCCGCTCCCACTCCCATTCCCTCTCACATTCCCTCTCCCACTCCCACCGCTCTCACTTCCGCTCTCATCACTTCCCAAACTGGTGACCCTTCTTCTCGTCACTCGCTGGCTGAGAACTTACTGTAGTGGTGGTAGAAGGTTGTGCTTGTTGACATATAGACTGCACCGTGACACTAACACAGAGGTGGCCTTGTGGTGTCAGAGAGAGAGAGAGAGAGAGAGAGAGAGAGAGAGAGAGAGAGAGAGAGAGAGAGAGAGAGAGAGAGAGAGAGAGAGAGAGAGAGAGAGAGAGAGAGAGAGAGAGAGAGGGAGACAGACAGACAGACAGACAGACAGACAGACAGACAGACAGAGAAAACTTGAAGTGTTCTATCCGTAACTATAAGAACAACACCAACAGAAAAAAAATATTAAGATAATAATATTGTTAGGTTTGTGACGTAGTGTGTGACGGACCTAACCATTCACAACACCCCACCCAACTAGAAGAGTCATCCATACAGCCATCCATCCACAACTCATCCTTCCTTAAACCAACCAGATACACCTCACCCGACTATAAGCCATCCATCCATCCATTCATCCATCCATCCACTCACAACTCACCCGTCTTTAAACCAACCACTCACACCCTACCCAACTATAAGCCATCCATCCATCCATTCATTCATCCATCCATCCATCCATCCACTCACAACCCACCCATCCTTAAACCAACCAGTCACACACCTGAGAACCGATATGTAATACTGACTGCCTGCCTGCCTGCCTTGGAGAAACTTGTGTGTGTGTGTGAGCGTATGTGTAGCCCAGCCAGTATGAGTGGTGTAGATGACTCTCTCTTTCTGTGTGTGTGTGTGTGTGTGTGTGTGTGTAGCCCAGCCAGTGTGAGTGGTGTTGATGACTGTGTGTGTGTGTGTGTGTGTGTGTGTGTGTGTGTGTGTGTGTGTGTAGTCCAGCCTGTATGAGTGGTGTTGATGACTGTGTGTGTGTGTGTGTGTGTGTGTGTGTGTAGCCCAGCCAGTATGAGTGGTGTAGATGACTCTCTCTTTCTGTGTGTGTGTGTGTGTGTGTGTGTGTGTGTGTGTGTGTGTGTGTGTGTGTGTGTGTGTGTGTGTGTGTGTAGCCCAGCCAGTGTGAGTGGTGTTGATGACTGTGTGTGTTTGTGTGTGTGTGTGTGTGTGTGTGTGTGTGTGTGTGTGTGTGTGTGTGTGTGTAGTCCAGCCAGTATGAGTGGTGTTGATGACTGTATGTGTGTGTGTGTGTGTAGCCCAGCCTGTATGAGTGATGTTGCTGAGTGATTACGCTGGCAGTGGTTTCAGTTTGGTGGTTAGTTTTGGCTGTGATTGACTCGTGCGGTTGTGGAGATAATTGTGGCTGAGGCTGTGGGCTGTGTGTGGTTGTGGTTGTGAGAGGTGGCTTTGGTTGTGGCTGCGAGGGGTGACTATATATGGCTGAAGGTATTGTCTGTCTATGGCTATGAGTATATCCGAAGGCGGTGGTTGTTACTGTGTCTGATGTGACTGGTTGTGGCTGAGCTCAGGTTGTGACGCAAAATCAACACCAACACCAACACATACCCTCCAGCATTTGAAAGTTGAGCCTGGAGAGTTCTTTAAAGCCGGTCTCTCCATCGAATTCCCGTGTTCTGGTCGACCGTGTGATTGTTTTTTTCTCACTGGAACTGGGGGATAAAGGAGGAGTGTAGAGGGATATATACTTCTTCGCACTCCCTTCGCCCACTATATATATATTTTCGTTTCGTGGAGCAGGATATTAAAACTAACGCAAGATTGTTTATATGTATTTTGTGTTCCCGATTGTGGCCAGGAATTCTAACTACGGAATCATCAGTCGGTTTGTCAATAAGGAAACGAGGACACAGCAGCCAACTCTTATGAATTCTTCTCTGCCTAAAACATTAACCTCACTAGGAACAGAACAAGAAACTGTCTTATTAGGCCTAATAAAAATAAAAATAATTGTGATTCCTGCCGACACCACCACACCTCAATGACCCTGAAAATAAACAAACAAAGAACCACCAGTCATGTTTGTTTATCTTCATTGAACACCTGGGCACCAAACCTTCTCGATAAGGGAAGATTCTTTTGTTGGTTGGTGAAGTGGAAGGAAGGTCTGTGATTCCTCCAAACTATGCCACGAAACAGATCCCCTATTAGTACCATTAAGGGCGTCTGTTTTCTGGTATAGTTAGGAGGAATCAGTAGTAGCCTTTCAATTTACCAACAAGAGAATTTCCCCTTGAACTGAGTGGGATATTGTGGTGAGGTGGGCGTGCAAAGCGAGAGGTTGGTGGATGAATATTAATGACTTTGTTATTAGTACTGTACCTAGGCTATATATACCCTCACCTTGATTTGCATACAGTGTTTGATTTTTGTTATGACTCGGTAAGTGGTGGTGTTGGTGGTGGTGGTGGTGTGGATTACTACAGTGGTGGTGTTGGTGTTGGTGGGGGTCTATTATTATGTGTGTGTGTGTGTGTGTGTGTGTGTGTGTGTGTGTGTATAGCCCAGCCAGTATGAGTGGTGTTGATGACTGTGTGACTGTGTGTGTGTGTGTGTGTGTATAGCTCAGCCAGTATGAGTGGTGTTGATGACTGTGTGTGTTTCTGTGTGTGTGTGTGTGTGTGTGTAGTCCAGCCAGTTGATCAAAATATGAAGTTTCCATTTTATTTAATCTCGGTCATGGAGTCTTGTATGTACACACAGCGATGCGATATACCTTAATTAAATCTGTATATGATAAGATCGACTTAAATATAAAAGGGGAGATTCTTTTATTGTCAAGTTAGTAAACAAATGATTCCTGTGTGTTTATTATTATTATTACTATTATTATTACTTCAGTTATTATTACACACACACACACACACACACACACACACACACACACACACACACACACACACACACACACACACACACACACACACACACACACACACACACACACACACACACACACACACACTCTTTTAATTCCTCCAAAGTATGCCAGGAAACAGGATCAGCTTAACAAAAGATAATGGTGTTCTGTTGCTTGGAATAGTTTGGAGGATTCAGTCGCTCCAGATTTACCAAACCCACAAAAAAATTTCACCCCTTAATTAACCCCGACCAACCTGCCTGCCTGTTCTTCATTTCCCTACTCGTACATCACTGCCTTCTCAACACACACACACACACACACACACCCAGGCCTCTGTCGGGTGATATTGCCTTGGTGAATATTATTGAAAGTTTGTGTGGTGTTGTGTCATCTTCTAAGTTTCTCTCTCTCTCTCTCTATCTATCTATCTATCTATCTCTATCTATCTATCTATATCTATTTATCTATCTATCTCTATCTATTTATCCATCTCTCTATCTATCTATCTCTACCTCTCTATCTATCTATCTCTATCTATCTATCTCTATCTATCTATCTATCTATCTATCTATCTATCTATCTCTATCTATCTTACACACACACACACACACACATACACACACACACACACACATCTACTTCTCATTCCTCTCACCTGGTGCTTCCCTCACACATCCCTCTTCTCTTCCTAACTTGGTTGTCCTTCCACGCCTACAGGACATCACATTATCTTCCACCTTATTTTTTTTTACTTTATATGCCATTTCCATTTTTCCCATAACACCCACCCACCGTTTTTGTTCGTTCCTCTCATCACAACTACCTTCCCTCCTCCTCCGCTTCTCTCTACCTCTTTCTTCCTCCTCTTCCCTCCTCCTCTTCTTCTCCTCTACCTCTTCCTTTTATCCTATACACTCACAACTCCCTTCTTTTCTACGCTTCTTTTCAGTCTATTATTATTTTTATTTTTACTTCTCTCCTCTCCCCACTTACGTCTCCTTCTCACTCAAAAAAAAAAAAAAAAAAAAAAAAAAATAATAATAATAAAAAAAAAATCTTCCCTTCCTCAGCTATTCCTTCAATCTCCACCCCATTCCTTTACTTCCTTCAGCCCCCATCCCTAATATTCTGGACCCTGACGGCCCTTCAGTCGCCCCTTGATCGGAATGAGGGGAGGAAGGGACTGGAGGAAGATGGAGAGAGAGAGAGAGGGGGGGGGGAATGATGGAAGGAAGATGGAAAAAGGTGGAGAAATGGAGAGTGCAGAAAGAAATGATGCAAGTGGAGGGAGAGTAGGATAGAGTGAGAGAGGGAGAAATGGGAGGAATTGAGGTAAGCGGAAGGTGAAGGTATAGAGACGAAGGAAGGAAGGAAAGGGGACAAGTGGAGGGAAGGGAAATATAAAGAAAGAGAGGGAGAAAATTAGGGAAGTGGGAAGGGAATTAGGAAAAGAGGCAAGTTGATGATGGAAGATGGAGGAAGGATAGAAAGAACCGGAAGAGAGAGGAGAGAATGCAACTGGAGGGAGAGAGGAAGGGAGGGAGGTAAGTTGTCATGGGAGGGAGGGAGGGAGGGAGAGGGAGAGAGGGAGGTAGGTTGGAATGGAAGGAAGGGAAGAAGGGAGGGATGTAAGTTGCAATGGGAGGGAGGGAGGGAAGTAAATTGCAGTAGGAGGGAGGGAGGGAAGGAAGAAGGGAGGGAGGTATGTTTCAGTGGAAGGGAGGGAGGGAAGAAGGGAGGGAGGGAAGGAAGAAGGGAGGGAGGGAGGTGCCACTTACTGGACTAACGAGGTAGTTTTAACTCTGTAGAATACCCAACACCTGTCAGCAAAAGGTTGTCCCGTCTGCCAGGCTGTCACGAGTCGATGCTGCATGGAAGGGCCTGGTGGAGTGGCAGGGAGGAGTGTGGAAGTGGCAGGGAGGAGTGGCAGGGAGGAGTGTGGAAGTGGCAGGGAGGAGTGGCAGGGAGGAGTGCGGAAGTGGCAGGGAGGAGTGGCAGGGAGGGCAGGCAGGCAGGCAGGCAGGCAGACAGGCAGGCATTAGCAAACAAGGAAGGCTGAGCTGAAGATAACGTGAAAGCAAACTGTTCGAAAGCTGAGATGAAATTGACTTGAATAGAAAGATGTTTTGAACGAATGTCACTTACTGAAATGTGTGTCCTTTATAGTGTGTGTATGGTCCATTAGAGTGAAAGGTAGATAGAGTGAAAGGTAGATAGAGTGAAAAGGTAGATAGGGTAGAAAGGTAGACAGGGTAGAAAGGTAGACATAGGGAAAGGGAAGGAGTCAACACGTAGACATTCTGATTTTAAGACTTATATATATTTTACTTCGATTTACTTTTTTATTTATTTATTTATTGCACAGTTTGTATCTTGTCTTTATTATTAATGATTTTTCTCTCTGTTTACAGGTGAGTGGCAGTGAGTGGAGGTGACACAC
>JAWQEG010008143.1:42500-45000 GCA_033782935.1 Petrolisthes cinctipes | reverse complement strand
TAACGCTCGTTAATTATTTCATATATATTTTCGAGTCGTTACATACACACATATACATACACACACATACACACAAGCCTGGGAACACACATACATACATAAGCCTGGCAACACACACACATATACATACACATACAAGCCTGGGAACACACACACATATACATACACACACACACACATAAAGCCTGGGAATACACACACACACATATACATACACATACAAGCCTGGGAACACACACACACACACACACACAAGCCTGGGAACAAACACACACACACACACACACATATAAAGCCTGGGAACACACACACACATATACATACACATACAAGCCTGGGAACACACACACACATACAAGCCTGGGAACACACACACACACACATACACACAAGCCTGGGAACACACATACATAAGCCTGAGAACACACACACACACAAGCCCGGGAACACACAAACACATACACATGCACACACACATAAAGCCTGGGAATACACACACACACACACACATACAAGCCTGGGAACACACACACACATACTAACCATGGTATTCCTTCATACTAACCATGGTATCACATGGTACACACTAACCATGGTATTCCTTAGGGTCTATCGTACATACTAACCATGGTACAATATCACACTAACTATCGTATATACTAACCATGGTATCACACTAACCATACTAACACACTAACAACAGTATCACACTAACCACGGTACAGTCGGCAAAAAAAGTTTCGTTACCACCCCTATGTTAATTTTAACATTAGTAAGCGCGGCAGTGTTGGTACTCTGCCTACTTAATTGGCTTCGGAGATGTGTGTAGGGTTGGTACTCTGCCGACCCAACCCAACCCAACCTAACCTAACCTAACCTAACCCAACCTAACCTAACCTAACCTAACCCAACCTAACCAAACCCAACCCAACCCAACCTAACCCAACCCAACCTAACCTAACCTACTAATTGGCTTCAGAGAATGGGATATCATCAGTAACCTAGTAACTTTCAACAAGATAGGACGGGTGCTCGTTGCTCTTATACACTGCTATGCCACCTTAATAAACTTACATTAAACCTATAAAATCCTTACTATAATAGTATACTAATTACTGACACTCATTACTGTTCACAATTAATCTATTTGTTGTGGGTTTTTTTAACAATTATCCAGTTGTTTCACGTTGGTTTAAAAGAGCCGTGCAACAATAATGCTATTATTATTAATAATATTACCCAGTATAAACGCTATAAAATTGTTGAACTAAGTATCAATGTCCTCTAATAAAGGAAAGAATAATTAGTTAAGAACTATATAACCAATTCATAACTACATTTGGTGACACACACACGTTATACTCCAAGAATCCCCAGCGGTTAGATAGATACTAATAATAAGTGTGAGGCTAAGGAGTCATATAGTTAACACTTTTATGGAGCGTTATACTCCAAGAATCCCCAGCGGTTAGATAGATACTAAGAAGTGTGAGGCTAGGTAGGAGTCATATAGTTAACACTTTTATGGAGTAAAATGGAGGTCTATAGGGATTCTGGAGGGATTGTGGAAGTTTTCGAGGGTTGGAGCGATAAATTAGTGGTCAATTGAGGCGTCTATTTGCATAACGAGATAAGCGACACAACTCAAGTTTTGAGAAAAATGGGTTTAAAGTTTAACATCTGTGTGCAAAAGGCTATAGTCTCTCTATTTATACTTCATTTTAAGCCTTATTAGAAACTCCAAAAGGGGATATGGACTTCCCCACGTAAATTGTAGATGTTTACTAGGAGGGAAGACAGTGCTAACTCAATTTTGCCAGAGGTGGTGTTTATCCCGTTATGCAAATAGACGCCTCAATTGGAGGGTGGATAGATGGTTAAAATGCCTAGTTGGTGAGTGACGGCCACACACACACACACCCTACACAGGCCCGTGGCAGTCACAACATTCATTCCTTTTCTTTATATCGAAAGTTTAACTAATTTTAAATTAAATTTTGAATGTTCAAGAACTCTTACTATTTAACTATACATTATTAAACATAAGGAAATGGGTCTGAGTATTTTAGAACAAGAATAACAGCAAAATGACCCCCCCCCCCTACCCTCCTCAAATCCCCCCATACAGTACTTCTCCCTCCCACCAGTGACCAGCTGTACATACTAATAACACACTAATCATACTAACCATGGTACACACACTAACCATACTAACACACTAACCATGGTACAATATCACACTAACCATCGTACACACTAACCATGGTATCACATTGTACACACTAATCATGGTACACACACTAACCATAGTATCCCAAATAATAGCAGCCATCCAGTATGTAGTATGAGACACCCCCGACACCAATAGCACCCTCCTCTCCCCCGACACCCTCTCCCCGACAGTGTAGCCAGAACTGGACGAACACACACACGTCAATGTTACCAATACCAATAGTCCGATGCCAAGGTCTGCAATGGTGCGTTGACTGGGGGGGGGGGG
>JAWQEG010008143.1:22500-37500 GCA_033782935.1 Petrolisthes cinctipes | reverse complement strand
TAATAATAATAATAATAATAAAAAAAAAAAAATAATATAATAATAAAAAATAAAAAAATCTATATAACTACTACTACTACTACTACTACTACTACTACTACTACTACTATTACTACTACTACTACTAACCTTATGAAAGTAGTAGTAGGTGGAGGATATGTGTTTGGTCCAAGGGTAATGGCCTGGGATTCCTCGTTACTGTGGGGTCGGCATTTAGAACCCAGTATTGCCAACATTATAAACGTCACTGGTAACACTATCATCTGTTTGGGGGGGGGGGGATTATTGTGTGTTTGTTTGTGTGTTTGTTTGTGTTTGTTTGTTTGTTTGTGTGTTTGTGTGTGTGTAATTTTATAGTAACTTATTATTATGTTTATTGTGTATTTATTTATTTATTTATTTATTATTATTATTGTGTATTTATTTATTTATTTATTTATTTATTCATTTTATAATAACTAATTATTGTGTATTTATTTATTCAAAGTCAGTTCTTTGGGGAAAAAGTATTAAAGAATATTTTAATAATAAGCATTGTAAGTAAACGTTATATATTAACACACACATACATACATACATACATACACATACACTACACACACGCACACACACATACACATATTTACCTCTCTCTCTCACACACTCACACACACAGACACACACACTACACACACACACATTTACCTCTCTCAAACACACACACACACACACACACACACACACACATATTTACCTCTCAAACACCTCACACACCACACACACACATATTTACCTCTCTCAAACACACACACACACACACACACCCATTTACCTCTCACACACACACACACACTACACACACACACACACACTAACCTGTATATAAAATCTCCAATCCCGTTTGTGGTGATGGAAGCGTTTGTATAATAAAGCGTAAATTCTTTGAAAATACAAACTCACTCCACGCTTGGTGTTTTGTGATGCCAGACTCTTGTTATTGTTGTTGTTGTTGTTGGTGGTGGTGTTGGTGTTGGTATTGTTGTTGGTGTTGTTGTTGTTGTTGTTGGTATTGGTGTCATTATTAGTGGTATTGCTTGTATCAGTATTAGTATTAGTATTAGCATTAGTATTGGTATTAGTATTAGTGTAAGTGGTATTAGTGGTATCGCTAGTATTAGTATTAGTGTAAGTGGTATTGCTAGTATTGGTATTAGTATTGGTGTTGTTAGCGTTAGTATTAGTAGCGTTAGTATTAGTATTAGTATTAATGTTATTAGTATTAGTCAGTGTAATAATAACATCTTCAAGGCTGGTGGGTTGCAGTTCAATAGTGGTCCATCCCAAAGACACTACCTCACTCTCTAACTCTCTAAACAGTCCACCATACCTGTGAGAGAGAGAGAGAGAGAGAGAGAGAGAGAGAGAGAGAGCGATATTACACACACACACACACACACACACAAAGAGAGAGAGAGAGAGAGAGAGAGAGAGAGAGAGAGAGAGAGAGAGAGAGAGAGAGTTACAAGGACAAGAAGCACCTCAAAAGGTCTTACGACCCATACCAAGGAGGTACCGTAGGTGTAGTAGTAGTTGCTAACTAATAGTGAGAGAAAAGTATAGTAAAGAGAAGGCTCTCCCCACCCACCTCATGGAAATGGAAATGTACCTATCCCGGAGGAAAAAAGGCCGGACTAGGAAATTTTTGTACAGGAAAGGAGGAAACAATCACTTTAACTCTAACAGGCTTGGCAGAACTTTGTCTAACTGTTTTTTGAATTGCTCTATCGAGGAACTATCAACTATCAAGAGAGTGAGAGTGATTAAACACACACACACCTTTCATTAGAGAGAGAGAGAGAGAGAGAGAGAGAGAGAGAGAGAGAGAGAGAGAGAGAGATTAAACACACACACGAGATTAATACACACACACACACACTAGAGATTAATACACACACACACATACTAGAGATTAATACACACACACACTAGAAATTAATACACACACACACACACACTACAGTTTAATACACACACACACAAGAGAGATTAATACACACACACACACACTAGAGTTTAATACACACACACACTAGAGTTTAATACACACACACACTAGAACACACAAGAGAGATTAATACACACACACACACTAGAGATTAATACACACATACACACTAGAGATTAATACACACACACACACTAGAGTTTAATACACACACACAAGAGAGATTAATACACACACACACACACGAGAGATTAATACACACACACACACTAGAGATTAATACACACACACACACACTAGAGATTAATACACACACACACACACTAGAGATTAATACACACACACACACACTAGAGTTTAATACACACACACAAGAGAGATTAATACACACACACACTAGAGTTTAATACACACACACAAGAGAGATTAATACACACACACACACTTGAGATTAATACACACACACACACATACTAGAGATTAATACACACACACACACACTTGAGATTAATACACACAAACACACACATGAGATTAATACACACACACACACACACTAGAGTTTAATACACACACACACACTAGAGATTAATACACACACACACTAGAGATTAATACACACACACACACACACTAGAGATTAATACACACACACACACACTAGAGATTAATACACACACACACACACTAGAGTTTAATACACACACACACACACTAGAGATTAATACACACACACACACACTAGAGATTAATACACACACACACACACTTGAGTTTAATACACACACACTTGAGATTAATACACCTGTTGGACCTGTTGGATGTAGTTTAGGGCAGGTTATTCTACCCATGGCCACGCTAATGCGCCGCCACTAGAAGATGCCGTCTGCCCGTTGTAGCGCCAGCTGGTCAGCAATGCTATTACTGGTGGCACGAATAGGGTAGTGGGGCAGCTTGGGTTGGTCAGGTACTGTCCAGAGGAACTTGTCCAGTTTATTTTTGAACTGTTCTGAACTGGTATTGGAGTCACGCAGGTGTCTTGGTAAAGCATTGAAGAGCAGAGGTCCTCTTGTTGCAAATGCATTCTCCTTCAGTGGTTTTATTCTGGAGGCCGCTCTGGGGTGTGTTCTTTCCACACGGCAAAGTCGTCCCAATCGTTGATGTGTAGTCGTGCGTATATTGATGTTATTTGTATTACAAATTTTATATATGTATATGATGGCATACCTTTCTCTGCGCCTTTCCAGAGAGAATAGTTCAAGTGTTTGCAGTCTTCTCCAGTAATCTAGGTGTTTGACAATAGTAATTTTACTAGTAAAAGATCGTTGAACAGCCTCGAGTGATTGTTTCTCTCCTACTTTCCATGGAGACCAAAGCTGGCAACAATACTCCAATAGTGGAAGTACGAGCGACTTGTAGAGTGTCAGCATGGGAATAGCGTCACGTGTTCTAAAAGTGCGCAGGATCCAACCAGCCTGGCTCCTTGCTTTTTTTGTCGCGTTCGTTATGTGTGTTGTAAAGCTTCCATCACAGGTGAGGGTAACACCAAGGTCTCTTACACATTCTTTGGTGTCTATATTTGTACCATCCTGTGCGATATACACATGTGTAGCATTGTTTGCACCTTTGGTGTACATCATATGTTCAAACTTATTGTTATTAAAGGACATGTTATTTTCATTTGCCCATTGATATAGTGTTGAAAGATCAGCCTGTAGCTGTGCGGCATCAGTTTCAGAAGATATCTCCTTCAGTACTCGAATGTCGTCCGCGAAGGACGCAACAGACGATTGTTTGACGTGTTCATTGATGTCTGATATATGTATGAGGAAAAGTAGGGGTCCAAGGACTGATCCTTGTGGTACTCCACTGGTGACAACGGATGTCTGGGCAACAATACCACCAACAGACACTGACTGTTCCCGGTCGGTAAGGAAGCTGTGTAGCCAAACCCCAATTTTCCCTGATATGCCCATGTTTTTCACCTTGTGGAGGAGGATTCCGTGATCCACTTTGTCATATGCTTTAGCAAAGTCTAAATATATGACATCTATGTTTCTATTATGTTCTAGTGCTGTTAGGACCTTTTCATGGTGGGCAAGTAGTTGCGCAAGGCATGAGCGGCCTGCTCGGAAGCCATATTGGTCTTGGTTTAATTTATTGTTATCCTCGAGGTGTGATGAAATATGTTTCACTAATATCTTCTCGAGAACCTTTATGATGTGTGAGGTCAGTGCAATGGGTCTGTAATTTTTTGCCTCTGATCTCGAAGCCCCTTTGTATACTGGTGTTATCTTTGCACTTTTTAGTTGTCTTGGGATGAGTCCTGAGTCCAGAGAATTTCTGTATAGCATGTTCAAGGGAATGCTCAGCTCCTTGCCACACTTTTTAAGGAGCAGTGCCGGGAATTGGTCTGAGCCGGCTGCTTCGTTGTTTCCAATTTCCTTTATTGCTTCTTGTATGTTACTTTCAGTAAAGTTAACATCTGTCAAACTCGGTGTAGATTCAGTGTCTTGGGCAAAAAAGTCTCTGGGTGAGAGGATAATCTTTTCGTCACATGGGGTACTAAACACTTCCTCGTACTGCAGCCTTAGTATCTCTGCAATCTCCTCTGGTTCCTTGGTGAGGTGACCCTGCACATCTTTCAGTGGTCCAACACCAGCTTTCACCTTGGATTTCGTCCCCGCGTATTTATAAAAATATTTGGGGTTTGTTTTTATGCGTGACACAGCTTGTGATTCTCTTCTTTCAGCCTCTGTTTCAACTGAAATTTTAAGTTTTCCTTCAATAGAGGCAATGTTATGTTCAATCTTGTGTTTAATTGATATGTCGGTAGTGTGTTTCATTCTTTTACGTAGCTTGGTTCGCTTCCGCATTAATATCTTGCGATCTCGTGGTATACATTGTTTGTTTACTGCGCGTCTTGTGGGCACGTGTTTTCTTGAGATCTGCAGACATGTTGATAATATTTGGTTGTACTGGGACTCAGGATCAGAATCCTGCATGAGTGGACACCAGTCCACTTCACTAAGGTCACTTTTTAGGTTTACCCAGGACACAGACTCACTGAAAAAGTTAAGTTGGTTGAAATTGAGCGCTATTTGCGGTGTTGGGCTGGCCTTGTTTTGGTGTTCATCTCTGGTTATATTTGTTGCTATATTAACAATACTGTGGTCTGATAAATTTGTTTTTTCTACACTATAGTCGTGGATGAGTTGGTCGTCATTGGTCATAACAATGTCCAGTATATTTTTACCTCTTGTAGGGGTATTAATATGTTGATTCAAGCAGAAATCTGAGGCAAGGTTTAACAAAGCTTCCGCTTGAGCTCGCATGTCTGCTGCTCCTCCATAGACCCTCTCTGATTCCCAGTTAATGAGAGGGAAATTTAGGTCTCCTGTAAACATGATGGTAGGCATGGGTGGTGGGAAATTCTGTAGTATAGTTTGAATTTTGTTGAGTGGTTCAAGGAATTTAGTAGATGGACATGCTGGAGGTCGATAAATATTCATGAAGATCATATTTACATCTTTCATGTATAGTACTTGAGCCTCATTATATGAGTTAGACTCGGAAAATAAAGTTTCAGTGGAAGTTGCTAACTTGTTGTGTATGTACGTGATAACGCCACCTTTTTTTCTTTGGTCAGATCTGTCAGTTCTAAACGGTGTATAATTCTCTATTTTTATTTCAGCTTCCTTTATATTGTCTGAGAGATGTGACTCGGTTAATGCTATTATGAGGGCCCTTTCTTCTTGTGCTAGTTCAGAAAGCAGCTGTAGTTTTGCTTTAAATTTGTATGGTAAAATACCCTCGATATTGAGCATGATTACTTTATGTAGGAGGTTTGAGTAGGGCCCAGATGTTGTGGGTATTGTTGTTGGAGCCCTTGTGTTGGGGGGAAACCCCCCTGCCATGGTACTAGCTTTAGTGCATGCATTATTTGTTGCTGTACCTGCTGCATTTGTTGTATCTGTTGCACTAAAAAAGATACCGTATCAGTAGAGATTAATACACACACACACACACTAGAGATTAATACACACACACACACACTAGAGTTTAATACACACACACACACACTAGAGTTTAATACACACACACAAGAGAGATTAATACACACACACACACACACGAGAGATTAATACACACACACACACACACACTAGAGTTTAATACACACACACAAGAGAGATTAATACACACACACACACACACACACACAAGAGATTAATACACACACATACACACACACTAGAGCAGTGGTTCTCAACTCATTTCAGGCCATGGACCACCAGCCCAATTAAAATAATATCGTGGACCATTCATTCCACTTGGCGGAAATACGCTCTCTCCGATATTTTCCAAAATCTGTACTGTTGGTCCTAGCCCTCTATTATGAGTCTATGTGACCCCTATAAATTTCATCAATATCGGCCCAGTTTCAACCTTTCCTAAAAGTTTCAACAAAATCTGTCCTCTTGTTTTTGTGTTACCAAGTTAACAGACAGACAGCCAAACAAACAAACAGACAGAGAAACTAACAGCGATGAAAACATACTGTCGTTAACAGACAGAACCAGCATAACACAGCACACAGCACACAGCATAACACAGCACACAGCATAACACAGCACAACAACTGACCAGAAATATTTCACTACGCTCTACTCTTCCTCCCTGCTTAATTTTAGATTACTACAATTTACAGTTGAAAACAAAATCAAAGTACACCACACCTATAAAACAGTGCAGGACGAATAACACAACTAATTAACTGATCAGTTCGTTGGCTACTGCACTACAACAGTTGCATATAGGCATAGCCCCACGGCAGCTGACAGGAATCGAACAGGAAGGCTCGTCACATCGACTGGTAAAGTACTGATCAGTTCGGTGGCTACTGCACTACAACAGTTACATATAGCAGCACGGCAGCTGACAGGAAGGCTAGTCACATTGACTGGTAAAGTATGTATTAGGCTAGTCTAAGGCCAGGAATAGCTGCGTGAATCTTGGACATTCCTTTTAAAATGTTGAATAAATTTAGAAACTTAGTGACTCGAAATGCTACTTAGCAGCTTCAACCTGAAGATTGCCAATATATTTCTTAAATAGGAATAATATATGAAAATGAATGGCCAGTTACCGTAATTATCATGATAAAATTTTTCATACTGAATATTCAATAAATTTTAAGCACTTATTTCCAGTTTATTACCAAATATAGTGAACGTTCTGTGGACCACCCAAAAAGTTACCATGGACCACCAGTTGAGAACCACTGCACTAGAGATTAATACACACACACACTTTTCATCAGAGAGAGAGAGAGAGAGAGAGAGAGAGAGAGAGAGAGAGAGAGAGAGACAGAGAGAGAGAGAGACACACACACACACACACACAGAGAGAGAGAGAGAACGACAAACAAACAAACAGACAGACTGACAAACAAAGATTAAACACAAACAAACAAACAAACACACACAAACAAACAAACACACAAACATACCTTAAATCATATTCCTTGTGTTGTTTGTAGTTAATAATAAAAGTAGCCTGATTACTATTGACTATCCCGAGTAGTCTGGCCTGGGGAATATACTTGGTGAGTATGGAGAGTACTCTACTCACACTACTACTATCTGTGGAATGGTAAAAGGAGAGTTTTTATTAATGGGGAGAGTTGTTTTTTTTATTAAGGAGAGTTTATTAAGGAGATTTTTTATTAAGGAGAGTTTTTATTAAGGAGAGTTTAATTAAGGAGAGTTTAATTAATGGGATTTTTATTAAGGAGATTTTTTTTTTATTTAAGGAGAGTTTATATTAAGGAGAGTTTTATTAAGGAGTTTAATTAAGGAGAGTTTTTATTTAAGGAGTGTTTAATTAAGAATAGCTTAAATAAGGGGATAGTAAGATGAGTTTAAGGATAGTTTATTGTGAGTTTAAGGATAGTACTCTACTCACACTACTACTACCTGTGGGATGGTAAAGGAGAGTTTAATTAATGGGGAGAGTTTAATTAAGGAGAGTTTTATTAATGGGGAGAGTTTAATTAAGGAGAGTTTTATTAATGTGGAGAGTTTAATTAATGTGGAGAGTTTAATTAAGGAGAGTTTTATTAATGGGGAGAGTTTTATTAAGGAGAGTTTACTTAAGGAGTTTAATTAAAGGAGAGTTTAATTAATGGGAGAGTTTAATTAAGGAAAGTTTACTTAAGGATATATATATATATATAAACAAACAAACAAATAAATATATATATATATAAAAAAAATAATAGTATATATAAAAAAATAAAAAATAAAAATAAATAAATAAATATACTGTACACACCTTGGGCCGATATGGGTGTGTTGTTGTTGTTTGTTGTTGTTGGTAGTGGTCTGCTTAGGGTCATTCTGTACCCCAGACCGAACTCGGATTTCAGGGCCAGCGGTGAACCCACACATAGTAGTCGACCCTGAGAGAGAGAGAGGTGTAGTAGTAGTTGCTAACTAGTAGTGAGAGAAAAGTATAGTAAAGAGAAGGCTCTCCCCACCCACCTCTCCCACCCGCATTGCGGGTATGGAAATGGAAATGTACCTAACCCGGAGGAAAAAAGGCCGGACTAGGAAATTTTTGTACAGGAAAGGAGGAAACAATCACTTTAACTCTAACAGGCTTGGCAGAACTTTGTCTAACTGTTTCTTGAACTGCTCTATCGAGGAACTATCAACTACCTCTGCTGGTAGCTGATTCCAGGCATTGCAGATTTTATATGTGAAGAAATTACCTAACGTATTATGGCGGCAGCGTTTCAAGTCTAGTTTCCATCCATGGTTTCTAGTTGCATTAGTGTTTAAGCTAAACAGGCACTGATAATCAATGTTTTCATATCCACGAAGGATTTTGAAAACTTCAATTAGTTGACCTCTCAAGCGTCTCGTCTCTAATGAGAAGAGACCTAGTGCCTGCAGCCTTCTCTGGTAGTCCATGTGCTTTATTGATGGGATCAGTTTGGTGGCCCTAGCCTGGACTCTAATGAGGAGACCTAGTGCCTGCAGCCTTCTCTGGTAGCCCATGTGCTTTATTGATGGGATCAGTTTGGTGGCCCTAGCCTGGACTCTCTCAAGCCTCGCAATATCTTTCTTGAGAGAGAGAGAGAGAGAGAGAGAGAGAGAGAGAGAGAGAGAGAGAGAGAGAGAGAGAGAGAGAGAGAAATAAATACATACACAGAGAGAGAGAGATAGATTCATACACAGAGAGAGAGAAATAAATAAATACATACAGAAATAAATACATACATACACACAGAGAGAGATAATAACACATACAGCTTACCTTATGCAACACAGCCACCCTATCAGCCAATATTTCAGCTTCATCAAGGTGGTGTGTAGTTAGTAGTATGGTTCGACCCTCACGGTGACCACTGATTAACTAAACAAACAGCAAAATATATTAGTTGGGTTAATTAACACTTTAATTGATTTGTTGCCATATGGCATCACAAAATTTGAGGGCATACATATTTAAAGCAGGTTATGATCCTCTGTCAGTGAAGCCTTGCAACCAGGGAACACGAGATCACTTCTACCAAGTTCTGCCATTAACTTCTGCACTGCAGGTGAGCTCTTTCTTTTCGTACAAATTCCTATTACAGAGAGAGTTTCTGAGTGAATTTTGCCCATGCTTTTATTGGGTATATATCAGTGAATCAGTAGTTGATAATAGGAATCTGAACTCTTTCGTAGTTGTCCGTGACAAGGAAGTAAATAATTGTGTATCCATGAGGCTACTCATACTTTTCACCCATCCTGTTGTGTAACCAATTGACTACTTAGTCACATTATGGTAGAATATAGTCATGCATTCATATACAGTACTAAATAAGTTTCCCCCACCTATTATGTAACCAAATGACTACTTAGCCATATTATGGTAGAATATAGTCATACTTTCATATATAGTACTACATAAGTTTCCCCCATCCAATTATGTAACCAACTGAGTGCTTAGACATACATAGTCATACTTTCATATACAGTACGTATTACATGGTTACTCAGGCAAATTGTGGTCAATGTTATGTACCCATACAATTTACCTGTGAAATTATTTGTGTTGTTTATTATTATTACTTGTCATATAACTAATATCACTGTTATCTTTCAGGTAGAAAATGCCCCATTCCATCACATCTTTCTACGGAAGAAACACCCCTCGTAGAACAGTCATTCCTGGTCCTGTTACTACTGATTCAGATGATGGCAAGAGTGACGATGAGGGAGAGCCAACAATACTGGAGGTCGATAATGATTCAGATGAAGATTATGTACTACCTAAGAATGCTGTCATTGAAGATGATGTGAGAGTGATGACAGTGACAACTATGTACAAGACGAAATTGTCAGGCCAACTACTTCTCGAGGCAGACCAAAAGGAAGAAGGGGTCCTTCTCAGCACCGTGGAACTGCATACAGTTGGAGAAAAAAAGAACTAGATATACCTGAGATACAGAAGGAACCAACTTTTACTATTCCAGATGAAGTAGGGTCTGCTCTATATTATTTCAAGCAAATTTTTGATGCTGAAATATTGGAATTCATAGCTGAACAAACTAACTTGTACTCTGTGCAGACAACTGGTTTTTCTGTCAACACTAATTCTCAAGAAATACAAGATTTTCTTTCAATTCTTTTGTACACTGGTCTAGTGAAGATGCCATCATATACTGATTACTGGGCAACACATTCAAGATTTCCTCCTATTGCTGACTTGATGCCATTGAAAAGGTTTCAGAAGCTACGAAGACACGTTCATTTCAATGACAATAGCATGATTGGTGATTCAAATGATCGCTATTACAGAATAAGGCCAGTGATGGAAAGAATAAGAAAGAACTTCTTGAAACTCGAGCAGGAGGTAGAGTTCTCTATTGATGAGATGATGGTTTCATATAAAGGTACTAGGGCTGGCAATCTACGCTAATATATAAAAAGTAAACCACATAAGTGGGGATTCAAATTGTTTGCAAGAGCTGGAGTGTCTGGGATCATCTACGATTTCTTTCCATATGCTGGCAGCAGTACATTTGATGAGGACACATTCACTAAGGAAGAAGAGGCATTGGGCCAGGGTGGACTAGTGGTAGCTAAATTATGCAAATCTATTCCAGATCCTAACAATTGCAAGGTTTGTTTTGACAACTTTTTTACAAGTTTGGAGCTACTTGTGTACATGAGAGAGAGAGAGAGAGAGAGAGAGAGAGAGAGAGTTACTGGTGAAATTAAAATGACAACACCACAAGCTACACACACTCTCTCACAAACCCACAACAACCCATAAATAACCCATCCACAAACCCACAACCCACAAAATTAATAACCCATCCACTAACCCACACAAACCCAAAATAACCCATCCACACCCACACAAACCCACCCAACACCCATCCACTAACCCACAATAACCCATCCACACCCAACACACAAACACACACAAATAACCCATCCACATCCAACACACAAACACACACAAACCCACAAATAACCCATCTACAAACCCATAAATAACCCATCCACAAACCCACAACCCACACAAACCCAAAATAACCCACCCATCCACCCACACCACACAAACCCAAAATAACCCATCCACAAACCCACAACCCCAAAATAATCCATCCACAACCCCACACACCCCAAAATAACCCATCCACAAACACACCACACAAACCCATAAATATCCCATCCACAACCCACAAATAACCCATCCACAAACCCACAACCCACAAAATTAATAACCCATCCACTAACCCACACAAACTCAAAATAACCCATCCACAAACCCACACCCACACACCACACAAACCCAAAATAACCCATCCACAACACCACACACCCCAAAATAACCCATCCACAAACCCACAACCCCAAAAATAACCCATCCACAAACCCACAACCCACAAAATTAATAACCCATCCACAAACCCACAAAACAACCACCCACAAATAACCCATCCACACCCACAACCAAAAAATAACCCATCCACAAACCCACAACAACCCCACACACCACAACCACCCCACACTAACCTCCACAAACCCAAAATAACCCATCCACAAACCCACAACCCCACAACCACAAACAAATAACCCATCCACAACCCCACACACCCCAAAATAACCCATCCACAAACCCACAACCCCACAACCACCCATAAATAATCCATCCACACCACCCACACAAACCCAAAATAACCCATCCACAAACCCACAACCACCAACAAATAACCCATCCACAACCCCACACACCCCAAAATAACCCATCCACAACCCCACACACCCCAAAATAACCCATCCACAACCCCACACACCCCAAAATAACCCATCCACAACCAACACCACAATTACCCCAAAAATAACCCATCCACAACCAACACCACAATTACCCCAAAAATAACCCATCCACAACCCACAAATAACCCACACCCACCCCCACACACACATACACCCACTCATAAATAACCCATCCACAACCTCAAAATAACCCATCCACACCAACACACACACACACCACAACCACAACCACCCATAAATAACCCATCCACCCCCACAACCCCACACAAATAACCCATCTACAAACCCACAAATAACCCATCCACACCCAACACACAAACCCACACCCAAAACCACACACCACAACCACCAATAAATAACCCATCTACAAACACATAAATAACCTATCCACAAACCCACAACCTACACAAACCCAAAATAACTCATCCATAACCCCAAAACCACCCATAAATAACCCATCTACAACCCATAAATAACCCATCCACAAACCCACAACCTACACAAACCCAAAATAACCCACCCATCCACCCACAACCCCAAAACCACCCATAAATAACCCATCCACAAACCCACAACCTCCCCAAAATAACCCATCCACAAACCCAAATTAACCCATCCACACACCACACAAACCCACACAAAAACCCACACCCACACATAAATAACCCATCCACACCACCCACACAAACCCAAAATAACCCATCCACACCCAACACAAACCCACACAAAAACCCACACCCACACATAAATAACCCATCCACACCACCCACACAAACCCAAAATAACCCATCCACACCCAACACAAACCCACACAAAAACCCACACCCACACATAAATAACCCATCCACACCACCCACACAAACCCAAAATAACCCATCCGCACCCAACACAAACACACACACACAAACCCACACCCACACATAAATAACCCATCCACACCACCCACACAAACCCAAAATAACCCATCCACACCCAACACAAACCCACACACACAAACCCACACCCACACATAAATAACCCATCCACACCACCCACACAAACCCAAAATAACCCATCCACACCCAACACAAACCCACACAAAAACCCACACCCACACATAAATAACCCATCCACACCACCCACACAAACCCAAAATAACCCATCCACACCCAACACAAACCCACACACACAAACCCACACCCACACATAAATAACCCATCCACACCACCCACACAAACCCAAAATAACCCATCCACACCCAACACAAACCCACACACACAAACCCACACACCCACACATAAATAACCCATCCACACCACCCACACAAACCCAAAATAACCCATCCACACCCAACACAAACCCACACACACAAACCCACACCCACACATAAATAACCCATCCACACCACCCACACAAACCCAAAATAACCCATCCACACCCAACACAAACCCACACACACAAACCCACACACCCACACATAAATAACCCATCCACACCACCCACACAAACCCAAAATAACCCATCCACACCCAACACAAACCCACACACACAAACCCACACCCACACATAAATAACCCATCCACACCACCCACACAAACCCAAAATAACCCATCCACACCCAACACAAACCCACACACACAAACCCACACACCCACACATAAATAACCCATCCACACCACCCACACAAACCCAAAATAACCCATCCACACCCAACACAAACCCACACACACAAACCCACACCCACACATAAATAACCCATCCACACCCAACACAAACCCACACAAAAACCCACACCCACACAAACCCAAAATAACCCATCCACACCCAACACAAACCCACACACACAAACCCACACCCACACTAACCTCCCATATAGCAGAGCGTGTGGCTGGGTCAACGCCTGCTGTGGGTTCGTCCAACACAATGAGTTTTGAGTCCCCAACCAACGCTACACACACACACACACGTCGCCTCAAACCCTGGCACAGTTGGTACACCCGATGATCTTGGTGTTGTGTTAGTCCCATCGTGTCTAGGGTCCTGTGGGGGTAGTGGGGGGTTTAGGGGGGGGTTAATACACACACACACACAGTACACACACACACACACGTCGCCTCAAACCCTGACACAGTTGGTACACCCGATGATCTTGGTGTTGTGTTAGTCCCATCGTGTCTAGGGTCCTGTGGGAGTAGTGGGGGGTTTAGGGGGGGGGGTAATACACACACACACACACACGTCGCCTCAAACCCTGGCACAGTTGGTACACCCGATGATCTTGGTGTTGTGTTAGTCCCATCGTGTCTAGGGTCCTGTGGGGGTAGTGGGGGGTTTAGGGGGGGGTTAATACACACACACACACACAGTACACACACACACACACGTCGCCTCAAACCCTGGCACAGTTAGTACACCCGATGATCTTGGTGTTGTGTTAGTCCCATCGTGTCTAGGGTCCTGTGGGGGTAGTGGGTGGGGGTATAGGGGGGGTTAGTACAGTGTCTAGGGTCTTGTGGGGGTAGTGGGGGTAGGGTACTGGGAGGGTTTAATTTTGGAGGGTGTTGTGTTAGTCCCATAGTGTCTAGGGTACTGTGGGGGTGGGGGGTATAAGGGGGGTTAATTTTGAAGGATGTGGGGGAGGAGGGGTAGTTGTTTGTCACCCACAAACAACACACACACACACACACAATAATG
>JAWQEG010008143.1:0-12500 GCA_033782935.1 Petrolisthes cinctipes | reverse complement strand
TATATAAGTTCATACCTATGTACTATCTATGTCATTCCTTTCTTCTCGCTAGACCACTGAAGATGGTGGCAGTGTCCACCCAAACTGTATGGATTAATATATTATTTCCGTCAACAAGAGTGGGTTTTATTCACCATTTATGATCATCACGCCAGTGTGATTTCACCATCATCCTATGTATATATATATATATATATATATGTATACTTACTCATCCTATGTATGTATATATGTATATTTACTCATCCTATGTATATATGTATGTATATATATATATATATATATATATATATATATATATATATATATATATATATATATATATATATATATATATATATATATATATATATATATATACTTACTCATCGTGTGTATAACATGGGTATGGTTGGTGTTGTGTATATACAGACATATTCAGTAATACATCTCTCTCATACACAGATATTCTTGTTGTTGTTGTTGTTGTTGTTGTTGTTTGTCGTCTCTCTCGCACTTTCGCACCATTTTCTTTTGTGGAAAAAAAATTATATATATTTATTTCTTTAATATTAAGATGATTAAATTTATCATACAATTATATTCTTTAAACACACAATATAATATTCTCATTCTCTCTCTCTCTCTCTCTCTCTCTCTCTCTCTCTCTCTCTCTCTCACACACACACTAATTATAATATTTTTTTTTTTCTCTCTCTCTCTCTCTCTCTCTCTCTCTACAAACACACACATATCCTCTCTCTCTCTCTCTTTACACACACACACATCATCCTCTCTCTCTCTCTCTCTACACACACACACATCCTCTCTCTCTCTCTCTCTCTCTCTCTCACAATATTTACCTAGTGCCACCATTTCCTCTCTGCGTTGATGTTGTAAATATTAATAATACTAATAATACACCTATAATACACTATAAAGTTAAAGTTGCAGGGTTTCAGTTCTGGCACTATCTCTGATGAGATACTCTCCCGAACGTCAGCCAGGCAAGCCCAACTCCCCACCATGGTGCCCAGCCATGGCAGTAACCCCCCAGTAAACAGTTTTAAACTCTCGGACCTGGGCGAGGCTCGATCTGCCGACCTCACGGATGCGAGGCCAACGCGTTACCACTGTACTAGCCAGGGGCTACACCTATTATAATACACCTATAATACACTATACCACCCATACTAATAATACACCTATACACCCCCCAAGTAAAAGGGTGTTATGTACCAGCAGGCACCTTGTATTTTAAAATCGTCTACTTGGAATTGAGAAATAAATGGGAAAAAATAGGATCGGTACTGACGCTTCCCAAAATGAACCCTTCTTGACCATTATAATATGTTATAAACTTATATATTAATAAATCTATGCATCTTATTTATTAACGGTTGATGGTGATGTAAGGCAACCATCATAGGTAAGTTAGTTGGCTATTAAGGGGGACAGGCTTGGGGGGGGACCGGGGGGATGTGGGAATAGGGGGACAGGCTTGGGAGGGGGGTAGAAAGCCTGTCCTCTATTCCTGCACCCCCCTAACCCCCCCCCAAGCCTGTCCCCTACTCCTGCACCCTTCTAAACCCCCCCCAAGCCTGTCCCCTTACTCTCGCACCCCCCTAAACCCCCCCCAAGCCTGTCCCCCTATTCCCGCACCCCCTTAATCAAATCCATCAAAAGAACTGTCTGAAGATGAGTTGTTAAAGGGATGTGGCTGCCCTTAGTGTATCGTATACTTGTAGGGTGTATCTATGTGTGTAAATATATCAGTGCTTGTCTGGTATGTATGTATGTATGGTATTTTATGTTGTGGCTGCCTCTAGTGTATAGTATACTTGTAGGGTGTATATATGTGTGTAAATATATCAGTGTTTGTCTGGTATGTATGTATGTATGGTATTTTAAGTTGTGGCTGCCTCTAGTGGATTGTATACTTGTAGGGTGTATATATGTGTCTTTGTCTATGTCAACTAACTTGTTTGTAATTTTGTATATCATCTGTTGTCTGTGTATCTGTCTTGGTGTTACTAATGGGTCTAGTTTTGTGTCTTGTTTAAGCAAAGTGACTGATGTAGTGTGTCTGTAATCACGTCTGGCCCATCTTGCAGTCTTGTTTTGTATGGACTCTAATTTATTGATATTATTGTAAGTGTGTGGGTCCCAGACGGTGTTGCAATAATCTAAATGTGGCCGAACGAAAGTGTTATATGCAATAATTTTGGTGTTTGTGTTACACCTGCTGAGGTTCCTGTACAAGAACCCCAGGACCCTACTAGCTTTGGCCCTGATGCTACCTATGTATGTGTGTGTTCCACCTCATGTCCGCTGAGATGTGGACGCCCAAGTATTTGTGGGAAGTGACTGTGTTGAGGTTGGAGTTGTGTAGTTGGTATGTATATGGAATGACATTATGGTCATGGGTAAAACGGATGTGATGGCATTTGTCTGGTGTAAATGTCATCTGCCACTTGACTTTCCAGTCTTTAAGTGCAGTTAGGTCGTCCTGTAGTCGAAGGCAGTCATTCCTATCTTTAATTGGTCTGTAAACTAAGCTATCGTCTGCAAAGAGTCTAGTGGTAGAGGAAAGTGAGAGTGGGAGGTTATTAATGTATGAAAGGAAGAGAAGGGGACCCAGGACAGTGCCCTGGGGTACCCCAGAGGTCACAGGAACAGATGGAGACTCACTACCGTCAAGAACTACACGTTGCTTTCTGGTAGTCAAGAATGTTCTAATCCAGTGAAGAAGTTATCCCTGTATGCCATAGAATTCTAATTTGTGTAGTAGTCTTTGGTGAGGGACTTTGTCGAAGGCTTTGGCAAAGTCTAATACTATGGCGTCAACCTGTCTAATTTTTGTGTCATTGAGGGACTGTAAGATGTCATGAGTAGTTACCAGTAGCTGCGTATCACACGAGCGTTTAGGCCTAAAACCGTGTTGATTGTCAGTCAGTATTTATTGGTATAGTGAAACCAGCACAGCTGGATTGCTATAGAATACGCCCCTTCTCAAGCCCAGGCCCCGTATAGGCATAATCTGGGTTGGAAGGGTCAATTCCGTGACGTTCATCAGAAGTAAATAAAATTCAAATCTGGCGCTGTACTGATAGTGGAGCCACCTGGTGGTGGCGTGGTGAGGTATTAAGCTCCTCCTCCGCTGAATACCGCTCGATCACTCTGTCGCGGAACACGTCTCAGTCAACATCCTCGCTCCTCGCTGCTACGCTATGGTATTGTGTCACGTGTTCCTGCTATTGTTTCTTTTGTGTTCTAGTGGCTGGCCTGCTTTGCAGATGTATTGTGTGTGTGTGTATTCTAGGAGGGTTTTAGGTGTTTGTGGAGGTTTATTCTTCTTTAGGACTGAGTTCTCTTTTCCCTAGCGAAGGGGGGCTTTTGAGCCCCTTTGTTCGGAGTTTTTCTCCGTCATTCCCCCCTTTCACCTTTCCTCCTGCCACTAGTACATTCTTCGTGTGTATTTTATCGGGGTTTCTGGGGTTTTTTAGCGAGGTTAGCGACGCCACGTGGGGCCTTCATCTCCCCACGTGGTGAGCGCATGGGGTCTTTGCAGCCCTTCCTCTTGCCTTCCCCGATTATTATATGTCCCCTCCCGGTAGGGGGGAGTGAGAATTGTGCCCTGGTTCTCTCTTCTTCTCCCGTGTGGGGGTTTTTTATGTAATTTTTGGTGTTTTTCCAATATTTTTAGCCTGGAGTGTTCCTTCTCAGGCTACCGGGTCCCCTCCTCCCCCTCCTTCTGGATCCTTCTGTCCGGGGGGGCCTCTTTTACCCGCTCCATGTGGCGGGCTGTTTTGGTTTTACGGGGTTTTTCCCTGGTCGGGTGTGCGCGAGTTTGGGGGGTCGTGTCCTGGCCCCCGGGTGCAGCGGGCGTGTCCCGCGCTACTTTCCTTCGGGGAGGATGGGTTTCCGTGTCTTCTGTGTTCCAGTGTTTGCACGTGTTAACCATTGTTTGTGTATTCTTTTCTCCCCCAGCCTACTCATGCCCTTTGTGCTGCTTCGGGGTGTACCGTGCGGGTCTCTCCTGACGGACACCTGCACTGTTCGCCTCACGCACCCTGCTTCACTCCCTTGGGTTACGACCCTTTGGCGTGTGGTGTGTGCCGCCCCTGGGCTGAGTTGTGTCGGGTTACCTCCCCTTCTGCCCGCTCCAAGCTCCCCGCCCTTGCTTCTCTTCGTATGGCGTGGACGAGGGCTAGGAGAATGGCCCACAAACGAGACGGTTCTTCTTTGGCGTGGGTGGACCCGATTTTGGGAGCGGACCTGGGTTTATTCAGGACCCGTTACCCTTCTTCCTGTCTCTCGGAGTCTCAGGGGCTAGAACCTCCTGAGGCCCGAGAGATTGAGCCTCCTTCCCTAGACGGTACTACGACTCCTTCTCGGGGCTTCGCCCCCCGGGAAACGAGCGAGTCTGTCGCGCTGGTTCCCCCGACTACCTCACCGGTACAAGGGCCCAGCGGGGAACCCCCAGCTTCGCCTCCTGCTAGAGCTGGCTCCTCAGGCCTCTCTAGAGGACGCAAGCGTTCAGCAAAAAGGTCCCGCCACTCCAGGAAGTCCCGTGCTCGTCGCCGTTCTCCTTCCTCCTCATCTTCGTCGTCCTCTTCCTCTTCTTCGTCGTCGGGGAGCTCTCCTTCGCCCGCCCGCAAATCCCGCAAGGGTAAGCGGGGGGGGGACAGCCCCTCGTCGAGGAAGATAGTTAAGATCTTCCACACCCTTATTCCTCACGCTTTTCCTGGGGCCTCCACCGCGCAGCCTCCGGCTGTCGCTCCGGAACCCGCTCCTTTTCCCCCGCCTCCCACTGCTGCTCCCGTCGAGGGCGCGAGTCCTCCCGGGGATGTGGGAGTCCTTTTCGTTCCTCCCGTTTCCCCGGGACTCGAGTCTCCGTCGGGGGACGTAGCTGAGGAGTTGGTTACCTCCGCACCTCCGTCCCCGTCACCCCCTCCTTCGGGAGACGGATACCTTCCCTACTCTTGGTCTCTTCTCCCTCCTGCCTGGACCCACTCTTCGGAGGAGGGCAGACTGGTGGCTTGGTCTCCGGACACGGCTCAACCAGACGTGTGGACCCGGAGGGATGACGTCCTGGTGAAGTGGGGGGCGGATGAGAAGGGCGACGCTATTCCCTTCTACAAGGTCCGTCCTATCTCAGCGCCCGTACCCACTTCATCGAGGGTGTCCTCTGCGGCGACCCTGGACGCGATGGGTTTTCTGGTGGAGTACAGCCAGCTGCACTTGTCCGAGGCTTGGAGGATTGACCGCTCCCACGGGAACACGGCGGTCCTCCTTTCCCCGGACGCGTACTTCCCAGGGGATAAGGGCGAAGGGGACCTGGACATTCCAGCCCTTCTCCTTAAGTCCCTGGACCACCAGAGAAACAACGCGCCCAGGAAGCCCCCTCCTCCGTCTTTCCCCGTCATCCTCCCTCATTCCCGTGCCCCCCCGGGCTTGAGGGAATGCCTGTGGAAGACGGAGAAGGAACCCCCGGTCCCCTATCAGCTGAAGGAGCCCGATGGCAAGTTGCGACAGGCGGAGTCTGCTACCCGTTTAGAGTTGGCCCACACCATCTCCACGGGGGCAGCCGCCTCACTGATCAGGGACTGCCTCAACGCCCTCACCAACACCTACCACGAGATGTCGGGTGTACAGCTAGCGTGAGTACCTTACTCGTGTGTCATGTTAATTAGGGATACTGGGTAGAGGGTCTCTCTGTTACTCCCGGGTACTTATCCCCGGGTTCGCTCGGTTTTTTCCTTGTTTACCCCTTACAGTGACACCCTCTCTTCCATGGCCACCGTGATGGAGGGCGTGGCGGCGATGGCGACCCACTATATGCGGGAGGAGGCGAAGGCTTTCGCCGAGGCGAGACTGGCAGCCCGCCAGGCGGCGGCTAAATCTGCGCCGGAGATGGCACAGAGGGGAGTGGTGCGAGCTGCCCCCCTGTCCCCTGCCCTCTTCGATCAACCGGCGACAGACACAATCTTCGCCTCCCTCCCAGCGGTAATCAATTTACCAAAACCCTCCACCTCCAAGTAAGTACCTCTCGTTGTTCTTCTTACCCGAGTTTTCACGGGGGTGAAATGGAAGGATTTTCGGGTCTACTTTGGTTCCTAATCGTTCTGTTTGTCCATAGGCCACGTGCCCCACAGCCATCCAGACCAGCCTACCAGCCCCGGAGGCCCTCCCAGCCCTCCAGACTACCGAGGCCCTCCTATCCCACTCCCCCGAAGGCACACAACAGGCCCTCCCAGAGGGGCCAGCAGCCGTTTCAGGGAAGGGGACAGGGCTCCAAGCCCTACTCCAAGCCCAAGTCCTCCTTCAACCACCCCTCCCAGAAGGACCGCTCCACTTGAGGGTCCCACTCTGGGCTGTCTCACAGGGTGGTCAGCAGTATGGCCCGCCCACGGCTGGGCAGCAAGGATAATTCGCCAGGGCCTGTCATGGCCCTGGATTACTGTTCCGGTGAGTAACTGTCATCTTTCCTATTCTGACATATGAATTATGCCTAATCCCGTCCTTGGGTTACCGTTAGGTCAAAATCAGATTTTCCCTTGCGGTCAAAATCTCTGCCTCTCCCGTCATTTACCCTCCAACCACCCCGGGTCCCTCGGGCACCGGGGGATTAGGATTAACTGTACTCTCACTGACACCTGTCTCTTCCCGTTACAGCCACTACGTCTACCTCCTGCCTCAACCAAAGTGTCACTTTCGGTCGTCCCGCATGTGTTAGAAATGCGGGAAAAAGGGGTAGTGGAGCGGGCGACGGGAAGGGTCTTTCTTTCTCGTTTATTCACGGTCCCCAAAAAGGACCAGGGAAAAACGAGATTGGTGATGGACCTGAGCAAGCTAAACAAATTCGTGAAAACATTACATTTCAGGATGGTTTCGGTTGCTCAGGTCCGCACAGTTCTGAGGAAGGGAGACTGGTTAGCATCCCTGGATCTCAAGGATGCGTACTGGCACGTCCCGATCCACCCCAGGTTTCGCCGTTTTCTGGCCTTCCAGGTGGGGACCGAGACGTTCCAGTTTACCAGGCTCCCTTTCGGTCTTTCTCTAGCTCCGCGAGTCTTCACAAAGCTCGTGAGGGTGGTGGCATCCCGTCTGGCAGAGGCGGGCGTTCCCACCCTCATGTACCTGGACGATTGGTTGCTTCACGCCCCTTCCAAGGAGCAGGTAGCAAACAACGTCCGGGTAGCGAGGAGAGTGCTAGAGGAAATGGGGTTCCTTTTGAACATCCCCAAGTCCTCTCTCACTCCCACTCGCAAACTGTGTTGGCTAGGAATAGAGTGGGACACTCTTTCGGCCACCCTCTCTCTCGCTCCAGACAACGCCCGCCGGACCCTCCGCCACGTCCGCCAGGCGCATTTTTCCCATACTTTCTCTCGCCGCCAGTGGGAATCATTGCTCGGGTCCCTAAATTTTGCGGCCCCTGCAATGCCCCTGGGACGATTGAAACACATTAGGCTGACGCGGGAGGTAAACCTCCACCTGTCCCCCGCACACAGGGACCTTCCCAGGCAAGTGTCCCCCTCTCTCCACCGCCTCCTTCGCCCCTGGCTACGTCCCGGTGCCCTGCGTCAGCGGGTCCCCTGGGTGTTCCCTCCCCCGGGGATCACGGTGGCGACAGACGCATCGGACGTAGGCTGGGGATACCAGTCTTGCCTGGGACATCAACGTTGCGGGGGATGGAAGGAAGGGGAAAGGCTACTGCACATCAACGCCCGGGAGTTGATGGTAGTGAAGGAATGGCTCAACAGACACCCTCAGTTTGCCAGGATAGGCGTCCGCTTCGATATGGACAACGTTGTGGCCGTGCAGTGCCTACAGAAACAGGGCACCGCACGGTCGGAAATTCTCCTGTCCCTGTCAGAACAGATTTTCGCAATAGTGGCCAAGAGGGACATTCACCTCTCGGCCCGCTACGTGCCAGGGCGGGAGAACGATTGGGCGGACGCCCTATCCAGGTTCAGGGGGACGTCAGTCGAGTGGCAACTGCGTCCCCTTGTGTTCGAGTCTCTCTGCCTTCGCTACGGGACACCGGAGGTGGACCTATTCGCCTCCCCATCCACGGCCCTACTTCCTCTGTTCCTGACATTCTCATCCAGAACAGAGGCGGGAGGCCCGGACGCCTTCACAGAGGACTGGAACAGGTGGGGGCATCTCTACCTCTTCCCACCCCCAGCCACGTCAGTCCTCCTGAAGGCGATCCTCAAGCTTCGCACGTTCAGGGGGAGGGTTCTCCTCATAGCCCCCCTCTGGCCAGCACAGCCGTGGTTCGGAGAGTTGTCCCGGTGGTGCCCTCATCCCCTTCAGTTGGGATCGGCGTGCCTCTCCAGCACCCTGTCTGCACCACTCCAAGCGTCACTGAAACTACACTCTTGGAGTTTCTACGGGGAGTCCTCAGCAAAAGGTTCACTAAGGAGACAGTGGACAAGATGTTGAGGGCTCATCGTCAGTCGTCGGTGCGACAATACGAATCGAGCTGGAAAAGATTCCAGGACTTCTTGCGAAGACACCCCTCCATGGTCATCTCGGAGGACACAGTCCTGGAATTCCTCACGTGGCTCGCCGATTCCACCAACAGGGCCCCGGCGACGGTGCTTGCGCATCACGCAGCCCTGTCTGATCCCCTCCTCCTGGGTTTTAACATTAAGGTTTCGGAGAGGCCTCTCTCTCTCCTGAGGATGGGGATTCGGGCGGGGACCGCACCTCACCGGGCCCAGACGCCCTCCTGGTCCCTTCACCGCGTCCTTTCCTACCTGACCTTCGAGGGGGTCCCTCTGGAGGTTTGTCACCTCCTCCAGAAAGCTCTCTTCCTGCTCGCCTTAGCTACAGGGTACAGGGCATCTCAGTTGGCAGCCCTGACCCGTCACACAGCCTTTTCTTCCGTAAGCCCTAACCTTACTTCCTTAACCATCTCCCCCTCTCCTGCTTTTCTAGCTAAGAACGAGCAGGCTGACGACAGAATTGGCCCTCTTGCAGTACCCTCGTTCCTGAGGGATGGAAATTTCCACCCCCTCTGCCCAGTCCACGCCTTTTCAGCATACGTGGAGGCGACGAGAGGGGCTTCTCCGGACCACCTCTTCTACAACTCTAGGTCCGGTAACCCTCTCTTCCCTAGGTCAATCGCTCGCCTTCTCTGCCGAGTGATAGAGAACGGGGATCCCGGACACGCCCCGAGGGCTCACAGCGTTAGGGGCGTGGCCGCCTCCCTCGCCTTCCTCAGGACTCACTCGGTGGAGAGGGTCAGGGATTTGGGGGGTTGGGCTTCCACTTCCTCCTTCAGGACGAGGTACCTGTTCCACTCGCTCTCCCCTACCCCCTGTGTGGCTATGGGTACTCCATCTTCTATTCCCCAGGGTCCCCGCGGGAGACACATGGGGGGGGAGGGGCCGCCCGAAGAGAAAAGGTCGGGCGACTTAAGTCCCGTCACTATCATCCCATACCTCATCCACATCTTGTACAGCTTCATGCTCACCCCCATTCTATCATGCGTGTACATATGGTGAGGAAAAAATAAATTACATTGTTACGGAATTCTTGTGTATTCATTTTCCAAACAATTACATTACTATGATGAGTGACAAGATATATTATTACACAGGATGTCTGTATCCTAGTGTCCTCCTTCATCCCCTCGGGATCACATTACCTGAGCGAGGGCCATAGCCCTAGCTCAGAGGACTTGAATAAAGGGGGGAGGGAAGGGGGGGGGTTGCCATGGTCACCTCCCCCCTCCTCTCCTAGACCCGAACCCTCGAGTCTGCCTATAAAGACTTTATGTGTAACAATTCTGGTCTATAACAGAATGGTCTACGGGTATATGGGATAAGCTACTACACCCCCACCACGGCTACTCACCTAGCCAGTGTTGGGAGGTGCGTTAGCTTCTGCCTCACCGGGCTCGGTTACCTTTCCTGCCCTCCGCTCTCAACCACTCTTAACCTCCCACCTACCGCATCGCATGCATAGCAATCCAGCTGTGCTGGTTTCACTATACCAATAATAGTGCATTTGTCGCGGCTTCTAGCCGCTTAAATTGTATTTATTGGTTGTGAAACCAGCACAGCTTTGACTGTCCCACCCACCTCCCGATGCGGCAGGCATTCACTTCTTTCTCATTGGAGTGATCGAGCGGTATTCAGCGGAGGAGGAGCTTAATACCTCACCACGCCACCACCAGGTGGCTCCACTATCAGTACAGCGCCAGATTTGAATTTTATTTACTTCTGATGAACGTCACGGAATTGACCCTTCCAACCCAGATTATGCCTATACGGGGCCTGGGCTTGAGAAGGGGCGTATTCTATAGCAATCCGGCTGTGCTGGTTTCACAACCAATAAATACAATTTAAGCGGCTAGAAGCCGCGACAAATGCACTAATTTTGCCTATCAAAGTGGTCCATTATGTGTCTATGAATAATATGTTCTAAAATTTTTTCAGGGGACTGAAGTAAGTGAAATAGGTGTGTAATTAATGGGAAGGGTCAGCTGAATATCAACTTGCACATAGGTACGCCTACTTTTGAAAACCGTATATTCTTGGTATTTTGGTCTCAATCAATTTCTCTGTCTACTTGGAAATGGTCTAGTTAAAGACCGCCGACTTGGGGGGAGCACTATAGCATAATACACTATACCACCCATACTAATAATATAATTATTCCTCTCTCTCTCTACACACACACACACAATATAATATTCTCTCTCTCTCTCTCTCTCTCTACACACACACAACACATCCTCTCTCTCTCTCTCTCTCTCTCTCTCTACACACACACACACACACATCATCCTCTCTCTCTCTCTACACACACACATCCTCTCTCTCTCTCTCTCTCTCTCTCTCTCTCTCTCTCTCTCTCTCTCTCTCAATATTTACCTAGTTCCACCATTTCCTCTCTGCGTTGATGTTGTAAATATTTCACTTTAATTATTCCTCTCTCTCTCTCTCTCTCTCTCTCTCTCTCTCTCTCTCTCTCTCTACACACACAACACATCCTCTCTCTCTCTCTCTCTCTCTCTACACACACAAAACATCCTCTCTCTCTCTCTCTCTCTCTCTCTCTCTCTCTCTCTCTCTCTCTCTCTCTCACAATATTTACCTAGTTCCACCATTTCCTCTCTGCGTTGATGTTGTAAATATTTAACTTTAATAATTGCTGTTTCTATTAAGTCTTGTAGTTGAATAAATCCTTGGTGGTATTTCATGTCCTCCGAAGTCAAACCACCTATGTTTGGCCCTGGTCTCCAAAACCTGTGTGTGTGTGTGTGTGTGTGTGTGTGTGTGTAGAGAGAGAGAGAGAGAGAGAGAGAGAGAGAGAGAGAGAGAGAGAGAGAGAGAGAGAGAGAGATGTGTTGTTGGTTTGTGTGTGTGTGTGTGTTGGGGGGGGGGGGAGAATGTGTGTGTTGGGTGTGTGTGTGTGTGTGTTGGGTGTGTGTGGGGTGGGGCGGGGGAAGAATGTGTGTGTGGGGGGAGAGAGAGAGTATGTGTTGTTGTTGTTGTTGTGTGTGTGTGTGTGTGTTGGGGGTGGGTGGGGTGTGTATGTTAGGGGTGGGTAGGGGTGTGTGTTGGGGGGGGTGGGGGTGTGTGTGTTGGGGGTGGGTGGGGGTGTGTGTGTTGGGGGTGGGTGTGTGTGTGTGTGTTGGGGGTGGGTGGGGGTGTGTGTGTGAATGGAAGAAGAGAGAGATAGATGATGAATTATTATTTTCATTATTATTATTATTATTATTATTATTATTATTATTATTATAAAACAATTTTTTATTATTATTATTATCATTATTATTATCATTATTATTATTATTAAGTGCGTTTGTATACATATATATACGTATACACATGTGCGTTATTATCAAACACAAGCATACACACAACTCATTCATTCCATACACACACACACACACACAAACACACACACACAAACACACACAACTCATTCATTTCATACACACACACACACTACCACAACTCATTCATTTCATACACACACACACACAAAAACATACACACAAACACAAAAACACACACAACTCATTCATTTCATACACACACACAAACACAAAAAACACACACACAACTCATTCATTCCACACACACACGCACACACACACACAAAAAAAAACTCATTCATTCCACAAAAAAAAAAAAAAAAAACTCATTCATTCCACACACACACACAAAAAAAAAAAAAAAACACACACAAAAACACACAAATTAAAACATTACCTTGGTGATAATAATAACGTTGACGGTGTTTTTTCCAACGTCGACTCTATGTGTATGTAATATGTGTTGGTAACGTTTTATTCGTACTCTCACTAGTGCCAACACCAGAGAACACAACACCTGTAAAAAAAAAAAAACACTATTACCAACACCTGTACAAAAAAAAAAACTCTATTGCCAACACCAGAGAACACAACACATGTAAAAAAAAAAAAAAAACTATTACCACACCTGTAGAAAAAAAAAAAACACTATTACCAATACCTGTAAAAAAAAAAAAAA